>JAHBCN010024513.1:0-11807 GCA_019359885.1 Listronotus oregonensis | reverse complement strand
TATAAACTTATAATCGATTAAAAAAGATGGAAGAGAAAACATGGGATTTCAAAATAATGTTGTCTACATTTTGCCCCTTTTAAACTAGATGTTCAAACAAGTGAAAGTTTTTAAACGGGCATAACGAAATTGAAATTTGGTTAATTTAATCTCAAACCCGTTTTCGACTAAGTATTGAAGGGTTTATAACGATTTTCGTTTGCCCGGTGTTTCCAGTTTCCCCAAACCTCACCAAGCCCAAATTTATAAAAGTTTGGGTCCAATATTATAAACCGATCCGTAAATTCTTGATGCCGTTTCCTTTTTGACATATCTGTTTGACGTGATGCAGGCGAGGCCGCTAAACATCTGAACATTTTTTTTAGTAAGTCCCGTTTAAAGGTGGATTCGGATCGATACACAAAATAACATAAAAAAAAAATAAGACGTAGAAAAAAAAACCTTTTTTATACAGCCAAGTAAAATAAAAATAAAAAAAAATGTAATTAATCAGAAGCATGTGTACGTGGTCTTTGGTTATATTTACATGGTCTCTAACCTTTTTTTTGAGGTTAAAAAAAAGTTTTTTAAAAAATTTATTTTTTTTTTATTTTTTTAAATTATTAGTAAAAATATCCTAAAAAATGGAAAAATTGGGAACCCCCTGTATATTAGGGCGCAACAAAGATTTTTTTTTTCTAATTTTAAAAAAAAATCTTCCAAAGATTTTAATGTTTTTATTTCCTACTTTCTTATTCTTTTTTTTTGGTAATTCTTTTTTATTGCATTGTGGAATTCAGTAAAATTTTTAAACAAGGGAGTTATACTGTCGAACAACGTGTTTACATTATAAAAATATTTTTTAAAAGGGTTTTTTGAGAGCCACAAACGGCGAATTCGGGATAACTTTGGGGTACACAATTCCTCAGAACAACTATTCCTGTGCATAAATTTGAAACTACCGATCTGGCAAGATATTAAAAAAAAATCGGGAACGCCCCGCTCGTTTGTTTAGAATATTCAGGCGTTCAGGAAAGTGTTGAAAATAAAATGTCTGTTGAAAGACGTTTACAACATTTGGGCATCGGCGAACTTTAACGTGGCGAATTTTGAAAAAGTTTAGGTCTGCATCCTTAAAAATTCAAATTACTCAGGAGCTAAAAAACACGATCGGGGCAACGTCGTGCTTTGGGAATTGATCCACAGAGGATGGCAGAGGACAATAATTTTTGAATAAAATCTTTTTTGTGAAGGGTCACCATTTAAACGGGTTTCGAAATAAACAAAAATTTTCACGGGCAAGAAAATCCTAGACAGATTCACGAAAAACCAATGCTTCCCAACGTAAAAGTTTGGGCGGTTTTTTGGGTGAGGGGATTATTGGTCCGGATTTTTTTGAAAATGAAACGAACAAGTTGTTACAGAAACGGAGAGCGATACCGAACATGGAATTTTTTTATGGTTTTTTTATGGGATGGGAAGATAAAGGAAAAGAATTGGGGTTTGGGGATTTTTAAAAGTAAAATTCCCCCAAAATTTAAAACCCAAAAGTGGGGGGCCCCAAAAACCCCAAACCCTTCAAGAATTGAAACAAGAAATTACACGAATAATTCTAACATAACCCAGAAATTTGTTTAGAAGAATGGAAAATTTTAAAAAAAGAATTGGGGCTGTCGAGAAGTCGTGGTTATATTTGCAGATATTGTATTCCACGTATAATTGTCCCTGTTCACTACGCAGTGCCATAAAAAAACTTTAAATATGTTAAAAAATTTTTATTTTATTCGTTCCCAAACATTAAAACCCTTTTTTGGGAACACCCTTTATATATACATTGAGATTTTGGGTGAATTTTTTTTGGATTTTTTAGTTAAATTATAAATAAATTACTAAACAGTTTCATATTAGTATCAAAAAGCCATGGAAACAAAAAATTGTTATGTAGCTGAATTTGGAAAGGGGGTTTTCGGGACCAATAATGTTTATTTTTGCAATTAAATTTTCCCTATAGTGAAGGAAGACTTGTCGGAAAATGAATTTTATGTAAAACTGGAGCGTGCTTTAAACCCCTAGCTTTTTATCATACTAGGTGGGTCCTTTGTTTTTTCAGCAAGATTCTGGACGGACATACATTTATAAGGATGAAATTTGTAAAATTTTGGTTGAAAAAATTTTAAAAAAACATTTTAAGTTCAGATTCCGCATGTAAGATTAATTTTAGGTTTTTTTGATTTATTTAAAGTAGTTAGTGCTAGTCCAGTAAAAAAATATAAAAATTTTCCAGAAAAAAAAACAAGAATATCCAAATTTTTTTTTTATTTCTTTCTACAGTCCTTTCTTTATTTTTAAGTTTTTCTGTTCATTTTTTCTTTTTTATATATTTAATATTGTTTAAAGATGGTACTTGTTGTTAAATAAAGTAATACCCTTTATGGTTACATTATTTTTTGCCAAAAAAAGACAACAAAGCGTTTTTTTGGTTTCTGAATAGCCCATCGACAAGAACACAGTTTCTATGTCCTTAATGGGATTTTTCATTTTCCTTGAGACCCCACCAATTTTTCTTTTTTTTTTTGTTTTCAAGATAAATCAATTGAATTACATTTAAATCCCAAAAAAGAACATCAACCTAAGTATAATTATAGTTTTTTAAACCCAGATCTTTTTTTAATATCTTGACTGGGCTTGTCTTGCCACTTTATCTAAACTTTGTCAGAACCCCGGGGCAGTATTTCATATTGGGCCGTCGCCTATATACCTGGAATTTTTGGGGACACAAAAAAAATCTCCCTACATGTCCCATAACATTCTTATCAAACTATTAACCAAAATTAAAATTTTGGGTTAATAATATTGTTTTTTTTTTAGACTATGGGGTGTTTGGTATAAAAAAAATATTTTAGAGAATGAAAAGAAATATCTTTATTGGCATAATAAAAAACAAAAATTTTGCATTTAAATTGGAACTTAGCCAGTACTTGTTTTTTTATTATGTTGGTCACCCTAAATTGAGTTTTTTTAAATTTAAAAAAAAAGAAACATACCAAGGGAAACCCAATTGCATGCAAAGCCCCAAAAATTTATCTTTGAAACGATGTTGCATAAAAGCATGTGACTGAAATATCCCCAATAATCATTTTTTCTCCTCCAAATAGAATCGATTTTATAATTTACACAATTTTTTAGGTTCAGTGTTAGGTCTAGTATGGGAGCTACCACAATGGGTTTTTTAAGTCTAGCAGGTTTTTCCCTTTGGGAAGAAGCTGGGTTTTGGGCAATATAAATTGGAAAGACAAAAAAAGAGAACATTTTAAAAAAGGTAGGGAGAATATCGGGAAGGAAAGATTTTGCAGTAATAAAAATTCACAACTTTAAAAAATTGGAAGAAGGAAAACATATAGAAAATTTTTTTTGGATAAAATAGATGAAAATAGTTATAAAGATAATGTAAATAAAATAAAAAATTAGTGTAGAAAAAAAATATATTTTTTTTTATTTTTTTTTAGTTAAAAGTATACATTTTTTTAATTTTAAATTTTTATAATATATCAAAAAAAAAATTTTTTTTAAAAAGATGTAAAAAAAAAATTTAAGATAAACAAAATTAAAAAACAGAACCAGGTGACTGAAAGACTCAAAACAAGAAACAATGCTTTATCTGGATTTTATTTGTTTTAAAACCCCGGGAAAATTTTAAAACCGACTACTCCAGGCCAAAATATGCTGAGCATACAAAAGGGCCAGTTAAATACAGGGGGATATCTTTTACCTGGTTAAGTACCTCCCCCCAAATATGAGCCCCATTTATATACCCCCCGTCAAGGGTAAAGGGCCCCGATTAGTAAAAAAAAATTTTCATCAAAAAAATTTTCACACGTCGATTAATTTGGTAAAAATGTATATTCCACTTTAACGACAATTTTTTGAAAAACGCAAAAAAGGGGAGAGGGTTACGAATTTGTAAAAAAAAAAAAGTCATTCAACATTCTCGAGCGGGCTAATTTTTTTTTTTATTTTGAAGAAAATAATTCAAAGATAACGAAAAATATATAATCTGACGATTTCCCCGGCCGAAGTAAAAAAAATTTGTCGATGGAATGCCTGCAGTTGGTGATGCCTTTTTTCCCAACCCGGTTTTTTGCTCTCATTATTTTCATCTATTAGTTTTCTAACTGTTCCCCTTTTGGTTTCGTTCCCGTGACGATCACAGCAAAAACCCCCCTTTGGAACCTTTTCCTGATAATTTAAAAAAAAAAATTATTTGGTTTTTCTCCAGAAAAAAAGATGTTTATATATTTTTTTTAAAAATTTTTTTTAGAGATTATTATGGAGAGCTATTCCTCTCGCAATAATAAAAACCCAAAAACATTGAAAAAAACAAAAAAGGTTTAATTTTTAAAATTAAAATTGTTTTAAGTACTATAAAAAATAATTTTTTTTAGGGAAATTAAAAAAATTTAAGTATTTTTTTTAAAAAACATTAAACCGTTATAAGATATTTTGTTATTTAAAATTTTTTGGGGGTTATCGACGGACGGGTGTAGCTGGGGCATTAAAACCCGAAAAATTTGCAATCCCGGGATTTCGGGATAACAAAAACCCGGGGACCCTTAAATCCGGGATTCCCCCAAAAATTTAAATTAGGAAAATTTTTTTTTCTTTTAAAGGCTAAGTTACACCTTTCTTTAAAAATTTTTATTTTAGGTAACAACATAACATATAACATAACCTAATAAAAAAAAGAAAACGTCGTATTTTTTATCCTAGTTTAAAAGGGAAAAACAAAAATTTTTAAAGTTTAGAAAAAAAATTTTCAGAAAAAAAAAAAATTTAAAAACAAATTTTTTTTTTAAAAAAAAAGTCTTAAGAAGACGAGTTGATCTAGTGTGTTGTCACTTAAACTAGAGTTATTGAAAAAAAGGGCCTTTTGGGTTCAACGTTAAAGGGAAAAACCTTCCCCAAACATATGTTAAAAGCAAAAAAAAACCCCCGTTTTAAACCTTTCAAGGGAATTTATTTTCTGAATATAATTTTTGAAGGGACCCTATTAATTTCTCGAGGGGTTTTAACATTTCTTTTTTCCGGGATTTTTTAATTTTTTTGCCCACCTTTTTCCCCCATCCTTTTTTTAAAATTTAAAACCCACAAAAAGGCACGTCATCTTCATCTTCATTCCTTTTTTTCAAACAAAACTACAATTTTCCCTCCTTTGGGGAAACCAGTAGAGTTTTATATTTTTTTGTATTTTGGGTATTTTTGGGGTTTAATTTTTTTTCTTGTTGGGTGCTATAAAAAATTTTCTGTCCCCCTTTTTGCCCGGGGAGTGCAAATATCCTAGGATTAAAAATAAAAAGTCTGACGTTGCCCAATCATTGTTTTCTTAGTTGTATTTTTTAACCCCCGGTACTTAAAGGAGATTTTTTTTTTTCTTAGATAGCATTTTTGGACAATATCCCGCTTTACATAAATTCATATTTTTTCAGATAATGCCTCAACGGTTGTTTTACGGGACTAATTTTTGGGACTTTTTTTATTATGTCAAAATTATTGGTTTAAAAAAGGTTCGGCCCCAAAAGTCAATACATTTTTGTCAATATAAAAATAAAAAAAATTTCCCGAAAACCCCGGGACCAGGGGACATAACCCCGGGGTTTCGGGCAAAAATGGGCGGACCCCGGAAACCCGAGACCCCGGAAATTGGGGTTTAAATTATTTGTTAATTAAAACTGTTAAAATTTTGAAATTGATTTGACATTTTTTTAAAAAAGGGTAAAATGGTCCCTTTTAAATTTAAAAATATAAAAAAAGTAAATTTACTTTTTATAATATTTTTAAATATTAAAGGTACCACACGGGGCCCCACCAGTAACTATTTTTTTTTGCATTGAAATCAATGTCTTAAAAAAACAAAATTTTTTTGTTTCTTATCTGTTTTAAGAATATAATCAAATAATTTATGTGCTACACCTCCGTCGATAACCAAAAGTTTAAAAAAATATTTTCTTATAACGGCTCCCGGAAGTGGTATATTTTCTTTTTTATATAATTTCATAAAATAATTATTTTATTATGGGTACTTAAAAAATTAAATTTATTAAAAAAAACCCTTTTTTGCAAATTTCCATTTTTTTTGTTATTATTGGGGGAAGAGACTGCTTCCAATAAAAAAAAATAAAATTTTTAAAAAATATAAAACATCTTTTTCTGGGAAAAAAAATTTTTTTTCTTTTAATTTGAACTCCCAGAAATCAATATAAATAAAAAAAAAATTATATTATTTACAAAAATTTAAAAAAATATATAAATTATTTTTTTATAAATATAGGGTTTTTTTTTAAAAAGGGCATTCACATATTTATTTGCATGAAATTTCCCTGAGTTTTAATTTTAATTAAGTTTAATGGAAAAAACCCAAAAAATTTTATGTTAAATGTCAGATTAGGCGAACCCCCTCCAGATAATCTCAGATTAGGGGAACCCCACGTCTGGGGAATTTTGAAGATAAAAAATATAAAATATATATATATATATATATATATATATATATATATTTTAAATATATATATATATATATATATATTTTCTTAATAAAAACCGAAAGGGTTTTTAAAATTTCCGTTTTTTTTTGCAAATTCTAATAATGACCGCAATTTTGGTAAATCCAAAATCGTCAGATTATTAAATAAGAGTTTTTTTTGGGTTCATTAATACCCCCTTTAAAAAAAAGTGACGCGCTCGATTAAAGTTTTTTTTTTTCCTTTTTTTTTAACTTATACGTACATTTTTAAAAAATAGGGGACATGGATGCTATCAATATGTGACGCCCCTCGGTATGTCCATGAAACAGTTTTTTATTACTTTTTTTGAAAATCTATAGACGCTCCCAGCACCGATGAAAATTAATACATATAACTTTTTTTTTCTTTTTATCAACTAAGTTCGCAGCCCGATAGTTTCCCCAATGACGCTGAGAAAATCCCCATTTTTTTTGTGGGCTCCCACTATTAGAGCCAAACAAAACAAAATTTACCTAAAAATATCATCTGTTACTATCTCCAGAAAAAACCCCAAGAGAGTAGGTGAGTTTTACAGTTACCACAGGCTTGCTAAACAGAATAGGGTTTGCTTTTTTTATTTATTTTTAGGTTATTGTTTTTTTACCAATTATTATAAATTCTTTTAAACCCTCATGTTGAAAATTTTAGCTGCATTTTAATATCCTTTGATCTTTGTCCGTTCTTGCATATATTTGGGTAATTTTAAATCAAAAAATGCAGATTCTGCTTTTGAAAGTAATTTTTCCCCCGGATATTTACCAAAGTGTTCCTCTTGGCCAAAAACAGCTGGTATTTTTTGTTCGGGCCCATGTCTGGGTTTTTGGGAAAAAAAAAAATAAAACCCTAGATCCGACTATGATTAAATATCAAAGGGGGAAAAATTTGTTCCATTGAAAAATGATCCTCGGAAAAAAAAATTAAAAACCAAGAGGGAAAAAAGTTACTTTATCTAAACCCCAAACAGTTTGGTTCAAATGGTTGAAAAACCATTTTTAAATTGACGATTCAAATATTTCTGCTTTTGTGCATGTAGTAAAATGACGGGCAGTGGAAAAAAATTCATGTGTATGGTTAAAAAATTTTAAATTTGATTTTCATTTTCATAATATATTAAAAAAAAAAACTATCTACAATTTGATTCATTAATACAAAAAATTCATAAACGTAACAACAAAAATTCAGTATAAAAATATAGTTAAGCTACAATAGCAAAATATGGTCATACTTGAGCGCAAATCTTAAAAAGCACGGACCTAAGAACTAAAAAAAAAATAAAATTGTTCTAAGGCTTTGGCCAACAGAAAAAAGGGGTGAGATCAAACGAAATAAAAATGCATGTATTTATTGTTTGGAAAACGTGATTCACATTGAAAAGCCAGCTGTTTGTTTATCAAATCAGTTTAAAACATTTACAACGTTTTGTCACAATTTTCATATTTATGATGAAGTTTTGCTTTTTTTAAATGTTCATTTCCCAAATTGGGGGGGATGTTGGAAACCCGATAGATAGAAAATCGGTTAAAAAAGTTTTGGACAATTTTTATAAACTAATCCCTTTCAATGGTTTTTTTATTTAGGTTTTTTGAAAATTTTAAAAACCAAAAATATTTTAAAAAAGGCCAATTTTTTTTTGAGTGAAAATTTTTTTAACTTAAAAATTTTCAAAGCAACTTTTTTTTGTTGCCGAGTAGTCAATTTTTATTTTTTTACGTTTTGGTTTTGAATCATCATCAACTTTATTTTTTTATATGGGCCTATTGGTTTTTACCACCAAATAGTGCTTTTTTTCTATTTCAACAAGTATAACATGTTATAATTTAAAAGTTTATAACCCCCCTTTTTTAAAAAAAATATTTTTTCAGTTGGTTGATTCCGGGAAAGTCATTTTTTTTTTTAAAAAATAAAAATTTTGTAATTGGCATAATAGATAAGCTGAACAGATATTTTACAGAAATGGGTTTGCAACATAGCTATAACGTTAATACCGTGTTACAACAAAACTACAGTAAAACTAAATTGAAACAAGTGAAAACAAAAACAATAAAAGTGGCTAAACTAATATTCCTACTAAAATGAAGATGTAAAATAACGCCTAAAATTAAAATGTTATCCTTTCCAACATATTAACGATATTTTTTTTAAAAAGTCCCAACTACCCTATGAATGGTTGACTTAGGTATGTGGAATTCTCTATCAACATCCCCGGCTGAAGATGTTGGGTTTCTTTAAAATGTTGGTTAACTGCAGCATCTCGTTGACGTTTTCTTCAACGTACTTCGTAGGTCGTGGTTTTTTTAAAAATTCAATTTAAGCAAATTTGTAACCAGTTTTCGAAAGTATGTTGGTTTAGGATGCTGCCCTTTCAGGAAAATTGTCGAAATACATTTGCGCAGCTTTATTAACATTTCTATTGCTTTGGAAATAATTTGGAAAAAAAAAATTTTTTTAAAAAAATAAAACCCCAAAAAAACCAATTTTAAAAAAATTTTTTTTTTTTCCCCGTTTTTTGGGAAATAAGAATAAAAAGCACTACTTGGCTGCAAAAAAACCCTTTGGGCCCCCAAAAAAAAAAAAAGTAAAGTTGAATATGATTCATCAACACTTTTTCGGGGGGGAATTTTTTTTGTTGAAATGTAAAATATCTTTTTAGCTTATCTTTTTTTTAACTAATTTTTTATTTTTAAAAAAAAAATGACGTTCGCCGGAATCAAGGCCAACTGAAAAAAAGGTTTTTTAAAATAAATGAGGTTATAAACTCTTAAATTATAAATGTTATACATTGTTGAAATTAAAAAAAAAGCACTATTTACCCCAAAAAAAACCCAATATAAACCATATGAAAAAGTAAAATTATGATGATTCAAAAAACCCCGAAACTAAAAAATGAAAATTGACTCTCAGTCTATTCTAAAAAAAAAGTTGCTATAAAAAAATTTTTTAAAAGATTTGAAAAATTTTCATTTAAAAAAAAAATAGGGCCGATTTTCAAAAATGCATGTTTTAGGTTTGTTCAAAATTTCTCAAAAACCTGAATAGATGAAACCATGTAGTCAACGGGTTTAGCCTAAAAAATTTTGCCCAAAAACCCCCATTTAACCGATCTGTGGGGTTTCCCCAAGATCCCCATAAATCCCCACCATTTTAACAGCATCATCCGATAAGTACGAAACAGAATCATATTTCGGGCTTTTCTCTTTAAAAAAAATATGAAATAGTCATTTTGTGTATTTATGCAGAACAAAAAGGATGTTTTTAAAAAAATTAAACCAAAAATTTTTTTTCTTGGGGACTCCTTATTTATTGTTGTGTTATTAAAAGGGTCGTATTTCTTTCAATATGTTTCAAAAAAAGAAGATTTGATATATTTTTTAGTAAAAAAGAAATTAACAATTTGAGTTAAAAAAAAAAGTTAATAAATACCTAAAATACCAAAACTTAATATTTAGTCAAAGTCTAGCAAGCTCTACATACAAAAAAATATATACTGTACGGAAATGTACAGGGAAAAATTTTTCCCATAAAAATCTTGATGAAATATACTAGATCTTTAAAATCTGTCTAAAAGTATATGCTATGGCTTTTGATGGACAATCCCCCAAAAAACCTTTAATGATTTTATTACCTATTGTAAACCTATTATTTCATAATGGAGGGTGGCCAGGTATTTCTTGGTAATTTACCATTAGGTATATAAATATTTCCTAATATTTTAGTGGAATGTTAAATAACCGTATTTACTGTGCGTTTCGAAAAAATTTTTTTACGAGAATATAACTATGTCGCGTCGAAATCATTTGTCATTAGATGCAAAACAGGTTGTGACATGTATGAAACTTTTCCAGTAGAGGTCTAATTAAACAAGAAGCTTTAAAAAAAAACCTGTCCACTTCAAAAACTCAAATATCATCGATAAAGGGGAAATTTTTATTAGTGAAAATTGAACAAAAGAAAAAACTAGTGATTTTTAATCTCACCGTATAGACAATAGTGATCAGGACCTAATAAGAAGGAAAATATATTGTCTCTATGAAAGCGGAGTTGTTCCTACCTTGGATAAACTGAAAAAAAAGCTAGACGGGCAAATCAATATACATATTAGCCGTGCCACCCTCCATAGAGTTGTTTGTAAAAAGGGGTTTAAATACCTTAAAAACCTATAGCAAATAATCTCAACGATGACTCTGATAGTAAAACAGAATTAGTTTAAACTATTTGGATTAAAATGTAATTATATATAGATAATATAGTTATAAATTTATTAAAACTTTGCAATATTTAATTTTTTAATATAATTTTAAGATTATACCTACCCAAATAAACAATAAATTGTAAATATTTATATTTTTAGACTCCGTCCCTAATGTTCTGTCCTTTTAAAACCTACTGATCCGCAGTTTTATTGTTGTTTTTAAAGGGATAATCCATAAATAAAGGCAAAAACTAAACGGTATACTTTGAGACAAACTATAAATAAAAGTGGTTTTCTATAACAAAAATGGGCAGCCTATAAAAAAAAAAAGGGTGCAGTGCCCAAAGGGCACGCGACCAACTCCCTTAAACCAACCCACCAGTAAAAGGTAGACTTTGACAAAATATTGGCTTTTTATGTTTTGCCATTTCAGGGATTTATTGTTATCTTTTTTTTTTACATTCTAATTTTTAAACGCAAATTTCTTAAATGATTTAAATTCTTTTGGAAAAAAAAATATCAAATCCCTTTTTTTTAAATTTTCAAAAAAAATGCATTTTTCCCCCTTTTTTTTAAAATGAGGGAAAACCATAAATATGGCTCTGTTCATCCTTAAAATGACTCTGTACACGGGAAAAGATCGGGTCCTAAGGGAAAAAACAGTATTGACTTTTTTAAAGACATTATAATCAAAATAATCTTACTCATCAAGGATTAGCCAATTTTAATTAAAAATTAAATTTTAAACCCTTTTTTAAATTTAACTGGGCTATTATTACCGTTCTCTTAAAATCCGTTTTTTTGTTTTTTTCTAAAAAAAATTTAATTTTGCTGTATTCATAATAAATTTAAAAAAAAAAAAATTTAATTATAAATATCATGTATCCCCGATACATTCTATAAAACAAAAATGCAATAAAACTAAAAAAACCTTTTTTTAAAAATTTAAATACTTCCTGAAGTACCGACTGGATAACTGAATCTATTCCATGTGGAAACTTCATTGCATACATTTTATGTATTTTAAAGTTGTATAAAAAACTCGTGCCATTTAATAAAAAGTTATAAAAAAACAAAATTTC
>JAHBCN010024512.1:0-11874 GCA_019359885.1 Listronotus oregonensis | reverse complement strand
TTTTTATTTTTCTTTAAAATCCCAAAGTCTTTAATATATGTATTGCTTTTATTGACGATTTGACAAGAATATTCTTTAAATATTTTGGGTTTATCTAAAGTGACTGAATAAATCAATGGGGCGCATTGGTATACCTTTTTTTGTTAGTTTGGGAATCCGTAAATTCTTGGTGGTTGTGCGTTGTGAATCTTAAGGCTTTTGGCTGTATTAGGCGATATGTAGTTTTTGTCTTCCCATCGTTTTATTATTTCATTATTTTGTTTTTGATAGATGTTGGTCGGATCGTTGGATTATTTGTATGTTTGAGTGTCGTTTAAGAAAGTTCCATTTTGTTTTCTAGTCATCTGCTTCCATAATAACGGTTTATTTGATTTTTTCAGGTCTTAATACTTTTAAATTGGGATTTTGTTTTAGAATTGTGGTTGTTTTTTTAAATTTGGTGCATAGGTCTTTTGTTTGTGTTTTCGGTTTTGGTTTTTTCTTTTTAATTTAATTTATTATATATATATATAATTTTTATTTAATTTTTAAAATTAAATTAATTTATTTTTAATAATAATATTTAATATTAAAATTTAAAATTATATTTTATATTTTTAAAAATTTAAATTTATATATTAAAATATAGGCTTAAAAATTTTTTTTTGTATTTTTAAAAATTAACTTTTTTAAAATTAAAAAATTTTTTTTTTTTAAATTTAAAAAAGTTAAGCTTGCAATGTTTAATAAAACAACATTTTTCAGCCTGATTCTTACTTGTTTACAAAATATCATGAAACCTAAGCCTAAAATAACATAAAAACCAAAAAATAAAACAAAACTTAGTCCTCTTCGGAGTCACTGCTATTGCTAAAAGAAGAATTAGGTTTAAAAGATTCTGTGGGGACATAGCTTGGAACAAGTTGTTTTTTCTTGTGTGTTTAATTTTCTTAAATTAGTTATAACAGGATCAGAGGATATTAAAAGTTTGGAAAACATCTATATTGGTTTGAGTTCTACTCATTTTTCGTGAATGTTCATCCTTCGGTACCCCTTATTTCTGGCTTCTTTTCCTCTGATAACTCCAATGGGTTGGACAAGCTTTATAATTTCGGAACTATGGATAAGTATTTTGTGGATGCTAACTGGCTTCTGTACCATGGATAAGAGATACAAAAAGTTTAGCTGTTTCCAAATAGTTTTAAATTTACTAATGTTGATAAAACCACTAGCAAGAACTTGAAGGATGAAAAAAAAGCAAATATTAAATTTTGATCAATACCGGTTGTTTCTGATGATATGAAAAATTTGAAAAATCTGCAGTTTTACCATCGTTACTAGTACCATCCTTGTTTTTTTGATCAATAATTAACTAAACGTGTTTTAAATTCCTTTTGAATCATTTTTTTTGCTGTTTAGTGATATCTTTTCCATCTCCACGAGCTTGCCATTTCTTAAGGTAAACGGTAACTAATTTAAAGAATGCACTCCAAGACGAATCCAGGCATGTAATGTTGATATTCCAAAGTCTAGGTATTCTTCTCTAATTTCTCGTTAAAAGATCATCCATTGAATTCATTTGAATTGGGAACTCCGCAGATATAACATTTTTGTGATGATGTGTCTTATTGAGTTTTTTATTTTATTATCAACCATGCTCATTACGAGCTTGTGTTTAACAAACAAAAAAACATATCTTTGTATTTCAATTGTTGTATCAACTAGTTCTTGTATATCTTTATCCATGTTTTCTTTTTCTATTTTTGATGTTTGAATGGTTTCTTTTAAAAATTGCATCTTTTTGGTCTGCAATGACAGTAGAAGACGGGCGCGGGTTTTGCCATAAAATGATTTTTTTTATTTTTGGTTTTCAGTATATAACTCCCCAAAGGAATAAAAAAAGATAAAATAAGTTGCTTCTGTATAATCTCCGCAAAACTTTGTTTATATTATTTTTTTTGAACTTCATGCACCACTTGCTTATTAAAGAATTACTTTTGAAAAAGAATTATCAAGAGAAGCGAAGAGGAAAACAATCTGTTACTGTATGGTAAAAAAATGATTGAATTTTAATTGTGAATATTATTGCAAATCTAGGGATAGAAATTTTTTTGATTTCAAAGAGTTAAGATGGATACAAATTTAACTTTTTTTCTGCGTTATTTTTAATATTGATTGACGTTTTGACAAATTTTATCAACCACCCAAAGGGCCAAGTTGGGTTATCGGGGGCTTATTGCACAACAAATTTGTTGTAGCTTTAATTTGTTGACTTGACGATTCAGAAGTCATAGACTAACTGCTGCTAAAATTTCCAGATGCTCTAAGTCCATTTTAGCAGCAAATAAAAGCTCACTGGTTTCAGAGATCGTAAAGTTTCAATCCTTTTGTATTTTCCTGCATGCTCAGATCCTTGAACTGTTCTTTTGGTCGTCCAACAGTAATGTTAAAAACAATTCAACACATGGTATATCCAAACTTTTTTCCAACCTCCTTATTTTGTGCCATAAATTCGTTTTTGTTCTCTTGCAGCTAGCCATCTCTTTTTTAAAAAAAGTGAAAGTAAAGATTGCCCAAAAAAATGACATTTGCTCATTTTTTTGCGGCATTTTTTCTTGACATAAATTTTTCTTTAACATCATTTTTTTATGGGAAACTCATATAAAAAATTTATTTGGACAGGGTGTTTTTGGTTCTAAAACAAACATTTATAGGAAGTAATACTTGCTTGTAAAATAATGTAAAAAAAAAACTTTTGCAGAATTTAGAATATGAGTTCTAAATTTTTATGTTTTGTATTAAATAATTTAAACCCCAATTTCTGCGCCACTGAAGGTGTCTTGTAAGCAATTTTTTAAAGAATATAACGAAAAGTTAAAAAATCTACATCCAGAGCTATTTATTTAATATTTTTTTTGGAGGGGCGTGGCACCTGGGCAACTTTTTTTAATGTAAGACCAAACTCTACTACAAAATTTACCAGCAATTAAAAGACGCGCTATCATAAGCTTCGTAACATAATCTTCTTTGAAAATGCATAAATTATTTTTTTTTATTTTTTTTACATCACCTTCTATATCATGTAAAAAAAAATTGTGTGACTATTCAAACTCAATTTATTAACGTTAAATAAAAGAATACACTTACCTTTAGCGGATTTTTCCATTCCGATAATATTCTACTATACTACTTTTAAAAATATTGGCTTATAAACCTACAGTAATAAGAACAACAATTTGCAAGGTAATGTTCGACTTAAAACTTTTGACAAGTTTACACGTGATTTTTGGCGTTGCCGTGGTGACAAATTGCCTTAATTCCATTGTTTTTTGACATTTCTAAACCTACTTGTTATAATTACGACAACGTAAATCATGCCCAAGTAAAATATTTTTTTTGATATTTTCAAGATTTTATACCATTTCTGGCCCACGGTGCGTCGTATCAGGAGATAAGAGTTTAATTTTAGTATTGTTGACGGTGGAAGTTGGTAACCACCGCAAAAGTCATCCCGTATAAAGAGCCTTTGTGACCAGAAACGATTCCACCCAGATGAAGATAACACTTTGGGCGATGATCCTTTTTTTGTGTACCGCTATGTTTAATTGTTTTATGACTGATGAAGGGAAGGTACCTAAAGCTTAGGTATTAAGGTAACCTTGGGTGTCTAAAAGAAAAGAAAGGGCAGCATACAGGAGTTAAAGAATTAAAGAAAAGGAAAAACTTCTGCAACCAGCGGGTCGTAGATTCTTTACAAGGAAGTTGACAAAGTGGGAAGTTCGCGGCTTCTCCAGATCGACTGTATTAAAAGCTGCTAGAAAAGAACTTACATTGGCTATTTCTACGAAGCAGAGTCCTCACAATATCTAAGGACATGTCCGTGCGCAAGAGGAAAAAGCTTTGAAGGTGGCCTTGTCAGTAAGACCAACGGCGTATTCCAGGCAGGACTTGATTTGAGATACACATAGTTCACAGTTTAGAAGGTGGGCATACTATCTGGCTCGTAAGTCTTTAAACTGGACAAGGGGCGTAATTCAATTCTGTAAGAAATCATCTGCATTACCCTGGGCTTATTTTCCAGAACAGGTTTAGAGACTTTTCTAAGAAACTAAATATTAAAGTAAAGGGCACTATCATCAGCAAAACTCCAAAAAGCTCCCTGAACAAAATGAAGGTGGAACTTTGTTGTGGTTAGAGCTGGTCAAAAACTTTAGATTAGTCAATAGTAACAATTTGAGATTTGTCAAAAAACCTAAGAGACTTGTTCAAGTTTTATAAAAAAAAGATCTACTGTATATTTTTCTAAATATTTTAAAGTTTTTAAGTTAAGGCGTGTTGTTAAATTCATCGATGAATCGTGCGCACTAATCGCTGTTTCATCAAGCCGTTTTTAAATTAATTGATGGAAAAGCGCTAAAGAAAGATGGCCGTTGTTTTAGTAGTATATGGACAAGGATAAAACTAGCGATAATCCAGTGTGACGTCAAGATAGATTTCAGCGCTAAACCATCTGATGAATTTAACAACACGCTTTTATTTAAATTTACTACCTGGCAAATGCTGGATATAGACAATTGTTTATACTTCATCTAGCCCAGACAATCTCTTGATATTAAGAAAAAAAATATGATTTGTGGGAACAGAAACAACTATAAAGAAAAAAATTAAGTAGGTGGTTTAATGAGATTTCCGATTCGAACTAATTATTATTATAGACGTTAAATTTGCCAATAAAAAATACCTCGACGGGGGGAAACCGGAAAATAAAATCAACTTTTTTTAGCTTAAAGAAAGTCAAAGAGGTGATGTAGGAATTGTTAAAAAGGGAAGCAGCAAATAAAAAAGATAACTTTGCTAAAACACCTTTAGATAAGTTCAAGTCTAATGTCAGGCGTACCTAATTAAATTGTAATAAATAATAAAAACAGTTTAAAGAAAACAGTAGTTTAAGAGTTTTTAGTTCTTAAATAAGAAAAAATGTATGTAGTCTTTACTGAAATTCTGAAATATATAAAAACAATGTTCAAAATTCGAAAAAAAAACCTTAGCTCCCTAAATACTTTAGAACAGACATTCATATGAACTTTTTAACTTGAAAATGGCATAAAAATCGCTTATTAAAATAAGTAATAGCTGGACACAACAAAACACCATCAGCCAAATGCCTTCGGCAATAAATGATCATTACAAAGCAATTAGGTAAGCCGATTTTGCTTAGTAGTATGTGTCATATCTTTTCATAGTTCGTTTTTATCTTGGATTGGACTGTTGTCAGCGTTGTTTTTTTAAGCATTTAATTAGTTTTTATTAATAAAGTTTTTATTAATGCATACCCACGCTTTATTACATATAACAGTTTTTAATATCTGGGATCCATGTGTCCACACCGACTAGAATCTTGCTAATAGAATGAACAGATCGTGGTTGAAAATGCATTTACAACGCAGGTACTTGCTAGCCCTTATTTTTAACCGACTTCAAAATAAAAGGTTATTTAAAAAAAACTGAATTCAAGAAAAATTAACTCAAAATTATAAAATAATATTTTTTATATATACCCTAACTTAACCAACAAAAACAAAATCAAAAGTAGGTGTTGCAGAAATTTTTTGTAAAATAATAAAAATCTAAATTCAAACAGTATATTTCCCTTATAATCGTGACAACACCGCCTTAATAAATTTAAATAATTCTTAAAAATTCCTTTTACCAGCCTAAAAATAACTAAACAGACAAACAAACGAATTGATTTCGAGCGCCACAGACGTCTGTCAGTAAATCATTGTCTGAAACTTTATCTCCGTTTTCTTCTGCGAGTTCGCGGTAGGGCCGTGGCTGGAAAGTTCTCTGGTTTTATTACGTTAGGAACGTCAAAAGAAATCTTTCGGGCAACCGCCGAAAGTTCTTTTTAAATAATTGATGAAAATTTCAGTTTTCCATGGTAGTGCAATACTACTTTCTCCGTGTTAGCACAAGAAAATTGGCTATCACATTTTTTTTTTCTATAACCAATTCAAAACATAAGGTTTAGTACAAAGTATACATCTCTCAGTTAGTAAGGCTTCTTCAAGGGGAAATTTTTACTTCTTGGAAACCGTGTAATTATAAACATTGAATTAAATTGCTCATCCGCCTCATTGGCGTATCACAAGGATTTTGTGGTCGAGTAATGCATATATTGTATTGTAAATAAAAACGTGTGTATAGTTATTCTATTCTTAGTGTCTTATTTAGCAATAGCCATTCTACAGGGCATCCAAACCTTAATTTGCACCTATTAGGTTTCAACAAAGATAATACTACTACGAATAGATGGTTCATTTAAATGGGGCGTTTTGAATCAGTTCGAAGATATTAATGCTTCCGTAAATGCGAATAAAATTAAGTCGGTAACCCTGCCCCAGCGAAACAAACCGTGCGACATTTAAATGTCTGTCGCTTGTACCTTATTCGAACACTAAGTAGGAAAGCGGCGGCTAAACGGATTGTGTTTTATCTTAGTCGCGTTTCATCACGCCAATAGTAAAAGCCGCCGGCAACACTGTTTAACTTTCGTTCAAGGATACGCGAAATTTCCTCGATGGACACGCTCGCGTTAGCCAAAGTCCATTGGGGTATCAAAAATAAGCATTGAATGGTTCATCTTATCCGTAGTAGTATTATCTTTGGTTTCAATTTATATTTAGTTAGCAGAGTTTGTCGGGTAACTACTTATGTTGCGGAGGCGTACCTATTAACATTTTCCCACTAGTAGGTACGAGCCAAAGGGGCCTATAATTTTTATTGAGGTTGGTGCCAACAAAGCCACCGTTTTTATTCTAATTAAGTTTTATATTCGATGGATTTGCTGCCACCAACCTCAAAAAAATTGTAGGTTCCTAATTTGTTTTGTAACTACTTTTGATATCGTTTTTACTGGTTAATTTAGGATATATTTAAAAAATATAATTTCATAATTTTCAGTTATTTTTTTTTGGAGTCGGTTTGATTTATTTTTAAAGATTTTATTAAATTTGACCAAGATCTTAAGACTTTTTCCCTTTGACACCACACCCGTAGCGCGTATCAATAGGACAGACCGTTACACCAACACGTATTGATCCAAAGCATAAAAACTACTGAACCAACTTTGATGAAATCTTTACTGTTGCCTAAGGCGAAGTAAATGCAAGTCAATAAAAAAGAGTGGCCACAATCTGATTCGTATTTTCGGAGAAATGCGTGGACAAATATATACATATATACAGGGTGTCCCAGAATATGTGAACAATCTCTCAGAATCTAATAGAAAATCTAAAAATATTATGACGTTCCCATAAACTTTTTTCCTACGACCCTCCTCTACGGAGAAACAGATAGATAACGGACGCTCCTGGAAATCGTTATTTTTTAATAACTTTTAAAATACTAGGCGTAATTTAATATTTTTTAATATGATGGTTACTAGATAAGTCTTCTTAAAATAAACCCATTAAATCATAATTAGTTTGCCCGGGATGGGCTATCTCCAACAAAATAATAGCAATTTTTTTAACACCCTGTATGATAAAGGCTCAACAATATTATTTTTGAATAGCTTAAACCTTAAATTAAAAAAAGGTATTCTTGATCGACATCGATAAAATCAACTGTTTACGAGAAATAAAATATTATGGTTGGTAATTTTTTTTTACATTATCCACGGTGTTTTCTAATTTTCTAAAGAAAACTTCATATGAAGGTATGTCCCAAACGTCTTAACTTTTGCGATACAGGGTGGTAAATTTTTTAAAAATAAATCATTTATTATTAATATCTGTTATATCACTTTAGATATTTTATTGAAATTTGGCATACATGTACTATGTATTAAACAGCATTTTTTCATTTACACCAGTGGCGTTCGTACGGAATTTGATCTGCCTATTTTGGCAGACAATGATGGTACGCCAATGGTTCCTTCTTCTTCTTCTTCTTCTTCCTGGGAGCCGTTTTTCACTACCGGAGGCAGCGCAGCCTCTTGGGCTTTTTGTGCCTAATCTTCCATTGTCTTTTATACCAATCCTCCCATTAGTCTTGTTCCTTCTACAAGTCTGTATAACCCCGAGACTGCTTGGTTGATATATTCCTGTGGGCTCATTTTCGGTTGCCCAAATAATGCCTGTCTTTTGTGATTTAACGCTTCACATTCACACAGTATGTGGTAGGCTGTTTCTCCCTCCTCGTCGCACATTCTGCAACTTCGGTCCCCATTGTATGAGCCTATCTTGTGTAGGTGTCCTCTTAGGTTATCGTGCCCTGTTAGGAACCCTACTATTATGCGAAGTCTTTTCCAACTTTGCCTTAGTAGTTCTTCCTTCGTTTTTTGGATGGGCCCCTTATGAAACCCTTTCCATGTCTTATTCTACCGAGGTTCTCCCAGTACGCCAATGGTTTCTCTGATTAGAAATGATTATGGAATTCAAAAGTATTTTTCATTTTAAGAGAAATCAGTAACATACCGTCAATGTCTGCCCATATAGGCAGGTCAAATTCGGTACGAATGAAAAAAAAATATGGTACTCTAAAAAATGCTTTTTGAAACATAGTACATGTATGCCAAATTTCATTAAAATATCTAAAGTGGTATTACAGATATTAACAATAAATGATTTATTTTAGAAAATTTTACCACCTTGTATCTCAAAAGTTAAGACCTTTGGGACATACGTTTATATAAAGTTTTCTTCTTGAAATGAACCCAAAATTTACCTCCCTAAATATTGACATTCAATTAGAAAACACCCTGTATAATGTAAAAAACTTTACCAATCATAATATTTTATTTCTCGTAAACAGTTGATTTTATCGATGTCAATCAATAATACCTTTTTTTTAGTTTAAGGTTAAAGCTATCCAAAAATAATATTGTTAAGCCTTTATCGTACAGGGCGTTAAAAAAATTGCTATTATTGTGTCAGAGCTAGTCCATCTCTAGCAAATTAAATAAGCCAAATATGATTTAATGGATTCGTTTTAAGAAGACTTATCTAGTAACCATCATATTAAAAAAATAATAAATTACACCTAGTATTTTACAAGTTATTTAAAAAAAATATTTCCAGGGGCGTCCGTTATGTACCTGTATCTCCGTAGGGGAGGGTCGTAGGAAAAAAGTTTATGGGAACTTGTCATAATACTTTTAGGTTTTCTGGGAAACCCTGTATACAAACAATGCCTACCTTTGTGTTTTATGGACGCCTTTGTCTAGGAAACATTAAACTAGTAATGTATTTAATATCTTTACAGAAGACTTAATGCTTCCTTTACTTTATTTTTACAAGCTTTTATTTAACTTGCAATAATGTTTGTTGTATGTATGCTTCTTCGAGTCAAATCTTTCAACTGAATTTTAAAGCAGTTATTCTCAACCCATTGAGCTGAAGGTTTACATACACGTTCACTTTAGATGACAGCTAAGTGACGTCATTCTACATCCAATATGGCGAACTCCCAAAGATTGTGGACTATGTTTTTCACGATAAATTTTAACGCAGTTATCCTCACCCGATTGAGCTGAAAATTTGCATACGCGTTCAGTTTAGACGACACTGCATGGTTAGCTAAGTGACGTCATTCTACATCGAATATGGTGGACTCCCAAAGATGGTGAACTATGTTTTTCAAGCGAAATTTTAAAGCAGTTATCCTTAACCGATTAAGCTAAAATTTTGTATACATGTTTAGTTTGGATGACAAATCATATTTAACTAAGTGACGTCATTCTATATCCAATATGGCGGACCGCCCTAGATTGCAGACCAGTTATGTTTTTTTTTGCAATCCCATGGTATGAGTATCAAATAAAGCGTTTGCAGGCGACCTCCGAAAGATGGTGAACTATGATTTTTTAAAACACCCCCATATTATGGATATCAAGTAAATGAGTTCAAGGAGAAAAATCAAAATTGTGGAAAACAAAATGTCCATTCTTAAAAAGTGAAAACTCGGCACAGGTTAGGGATAGTTCGGTGTTGAGTTTTTACTTTTTTTTAGTATATGTATATAAAAGCTTATTTTTTAAAAAATTATTGGTTATATTATATTACTATTAATTTATTTCATAAAGGAATAAAGATCTAAAAAAAGACGCAAGTTGAACTTTTCTTCGAAACAATAAAAAAATAGATATAAACATAAAAGATTATTAATAACCCTCCCCATATAAATTAAACAGGGTATAATAAAAAAAATTATATGATTTTTAAATTCCTTAAAGCCAAAACACCTTTAAAATGACGTACAAAAAATACACAGAGTGTCCAAAAAAATGTGGGAAATCTTCCGGATATGGAAGCAAAAGGATAGCAAAGTCTAGTTGGTTTTACCCGAGATTTCTACAGCAGCACCATCTGCGGTACACTCGTTCAAAATTTAAGAACTACGAGTACGACATAGACAGGCGTTATGAGGACATTTAATGATATTTGATAATGATATCAATGCGTTTGTTACTGAACGTGGAAGGTTGTTATGTGATCGAAACTTTACGAGGACTCAAAATTTTTCGTATTTTAAAAATATTTATTTTTATTTTTTAAATTTTACTAAGCAACGACATTTTTTTTATTTGATTGTTTTATGGCGTTTACCATATTTATTGCCATAAAAATAATACTAGTGTGGTCATTTTTGACTTTTCTATGTTTAAATTTAAAAAATTACAAATTAAAACTTATAGGTCATCTCATTGCAGAATTTTTCCTTGTTGGCAATTGCTTTTACCCAATATAAGTTTATTCTTTTTTTAAGAAACCATTTACCACGTTAGTTGTAGTTAAAACTATTAATATACTTTACCTAAGCCACCTCCTACAATCCATCCTCTAGGCCCCATATTAAATTTGTACAAGAAACCTGTAGCTCCACCAGCTGCTACATATTCTATTATACCATTTTTTGCTCTATATACTTGTAATATTGTAGATATGGCTCTAAAAATAAACAATTAATAAAAAAAAAGATTTATTTAAAGCAGATTGCATCTAAGTAATATACAGAGTGTTCGAAAAATAGAGGGAGATATTGTAATGGGCGATTTCTTGTTTAAAAATATGAGAAAAAGTTTCTATAAACATGGGTCCGGAAATGCACAGTTTTTAAGATACAGGGTGGTAACTCTTTTAAAAAATACTAATTTTTAATTAATATTTTTTAAAAATATTTACTTGATTATTTTGAGATTTGGCAATATTATTTGTTGTTTTAAGAGGCTAATTTAGCCCTAAATAAATTATTATTATAAGGTCCAGTGGCGTCTCGCGGGGCATCTTAGCGAATAAAGTTGGCAAAAAATGTACGCCACTGCCTGTTTGCAACTTTTTTTTTCGTATCTCAATTCGTTTTCGAGAAAAAAAAAATGAAAACGGTTAAATTATTGATTAATTTTTGTTAAAAAAATCACAGAAAACAAAAAACCAAAAACATTTCTAGGAAAGAGTTTTAGTGCAACAACAGCTACAACAAATATTGGAAATGTCTATCATCCATTTCTGTACACCTTCTCACTCGACGAATCATTGAACGACGAACTCGAGCTAAAATTCGAGGTCTGTTTCTTACTTCTTCGCAAACATTTACAATTTTATTTTTTAACTCTTCTATTGTTTGTATGGAAGTGGCGTAAACCAGAGTTTTAAGGTGTCTCCATAAATAAAAATCAATTGGATTTAAGTCAGGCGAGCGAGGTGACCATTAAATTGGTAAGTAGATGATATAACCGACTACGAGCATAATAAGGGTAGTTTTTCCCATGTATTTCTTATGGGAGAAATTTAGCTTCGATTTGCATTTTTGGTGCCATCTTCAACCCTTACTCAAAATAGAGGATGATTTTAAATAGGGGTAGTTTTTGTAGAACCATTAGTAGCCACCTAA
>JAHBCN010024511.1:0-11845 GCA_019359885.1 Listronotus oregonensis | reverse complement strand
TATGAAATTAAGATATACAATTTGTAGCTTTTAATCTCAACTTTAATATTCAGGGCTTTGAAAGATAAGGGCCAAATTTGTTTATAGTGCCTTTAAAACAAAAACAATAAAGGCGACAATTTTTATCTTTTGGCAGGTTAAAGTATATTATTGACTATCTTTTCCCCAGAAAATCAGCTAATATTGAAAATGAAGGAATGGGAATTTTTTAAAAAGGTCAGTTTTAAGCGTTTTCGGCTTTTCTCGGTGAAAATCAAGGAAGTGTAAAGGTGTATGGAAGCCCAATGCTATGGCCCATTCGATCAACAAATGCCCAGCCCAGTAGAAAATAACTGTCAGAGTTGGCCCCGCCGATTCTGCGCAATAAAAAAATTTCCCACGAAATAATTTAATGTGTTGCCTACTTTGATAAATCAGTGTGAAGTTTAAACTTTATAACTTTATGAGAGCTGGAGTACCGTTTTGGATTGATCAAAACCTTCTTATTTTAGTGATTAGTGTTTATTAAATTGTGACTATAATTTTATGTTTATTGTTTTTTACTTATAATATCGTAACAAAATGACTAAAAGGTTGTATGGTTTTGTCTTGCAAATTCAAGGGTAACATACCCGTTTTTAATTTTGGTAAGTTTTTTTTATATTTAAATTAGGTGCTTCTTATAAGATAAATAATAATATATCAATTATGAATAATAGAAAATGAAAATTTCGTAGGAAATATTAGTAAAAAAGTAAGGCAATCTCAACTATCTTTTAGATGATTTCCACAATGTTTTTTTTCCCCTGTGGATTATTAAAAAGAAATAAGGTTTACATTTAGGTACTTTTATTTTTTTTAATTTTAGTACTTTTTTAAAAAGGATAAAATTTTATTGATTAGGGCGCCGGAATTTTTAATATATTGGTCCCTAAAAAATGGGTAGTACAATTTTGGAGGTTTTTTTGGGGCTGATTACAAATAAAAAAAAATTGGCAATTTTCGTTTCGGATAAAAAATATAAAATTTAAAAAAAATCAAAAACCCCTTATTTTTTTTCCCCTTTTTTTTACAAATTCTTATTTTTAACAAATTTTTTAAAATTTTTTTAAACATTTTAAAAATTTTTTATTTTTATTTTCATTTTTTCCTTTTTTTTTTTAAAAAATTGGTCTGTTTCCCAAAATTTGTTTAAGGGAAAAAAATGTTTAAAAATAAATTTTAAAAAGGTTTTTTTTAAAAAACTTTTGTTAAAAAAAATTTTTAAAAAAAAATTTAAAAAAAGAGGGGTTTAATTTTTAAAAATTTTTTTTGTTTTGAAAATTAAAAAATGAAAAAATTTAGCAATCCTTTTTTAAAAAAAATTGTTTGGTTTCTTTCTTCATTATCAATTTTAAAAAATCGACATACTGTAAAATAATATTTAACGGCGGATACTGTTACAATGGATACTCAGGCCCCAAAAGTTACTAAATTTTTTTAACCACTGTTATTCTGTCTCATGAATGCTTGTTATTAAAAAAAGTATATGCCTAAAAGCAGTTATAAAATTTTCCTTTTTAATGTACAACCAGAATCTTAGGATTAGATTAAACTTATTTACACTATCTTGCCCCTCTTTTATCACAAAATTGGTAAAAAGTACATAATAATATAAAATGTTTAAATTATTTTAAAAAATCGTGTTTTTATTTATTTACAAAATTTTTGGAAAAAACAAAAATATCGACCATTTAAATAGAAGGCTGTAAAGTGGCCCTCTATTCCCATATTATATCAGATGATATAAAATCCAATATTACACAATAATTTTAAATATTCTATGGTAGTATCGTTTAATAACCAACAATTTTGTGCAAAAAAAAAAAAAAACAGTGAATCTTGAATTTGACATTTGATGATGTCAACTTTAAATATAACAAAAATTATGGAAGTCCGGTCTGACCTACTATTCATTACGCAAACTCCGCGGGGGGCCCAACCCCCATTCCCGCTGTCCCACGCCTGGACAATTTTGTTCTACAAATTGGGGGTTTCCCTACACCTTTAAACTTCCTTGTCAATATTAGGCAAATGGTCCGATTTGAATTTTTAAAACGGCTTTTTTTAAAACGAGATTAAAAAATACAAATTGTTTTCACATTTTTATACTTTCTGAGTTGACAGTGGAGGGACACCCAGCAGCAAGGGAAGCGAGAGACGGGCTGCGTGCATCGACGCGCTTGGTTCACAAACATTGTAACAATGTTCTTTAAACTTATGAAAAATGAGATACACAATTTTAAGCCTTTTTCAACTTTAAAAAAACCTTTTAAAAAAAAATCGGACCTTTTAATATTACGGCACTTCAAGATAAGGGCCAAATTTGTTTATAGTGCGATTAAACAAAAACTATTAATGCGACAATTTTTTTTTTTTGGCAGGTTGAGTATACAGTGTGTCCCAAATTGGTGGGGAATGTATTGGGATCTTGGAAACCCGATAGATAGAAAATCGGTTAAATGGGGAATGTTTTGGTAAATTATGTTAGTACATACATGGTTTTTCTATTCAGGTTTTTAGAAATTTAGAAAAAATCTGAAACATGTATTTTCGATAATCCCCATATTTTTTCTATCAGTAAAAATTTTTTCAAATCTGAAAAAACTTCTTAAAGCAACTTTTTTCGTAGAATATGACCAAGTAGTCAATTTTTATTTTCTACGTTTCGGGTTTTTAGAACCATCATCAACTTTTTTTTTCATATGGACGCCATATTGGATTTTTGGAAATAGTGCTTTTTATTCTGATTTCAGTAATGTATAACATGTTATAATTTAAGAGTTTATAACCTCATTTATTTCAAAAAACAAATATTTTCTCAGTTGACCTTGATTCGGCGAACGTCATTTTTTGTAAACAATAAAATATTAGTAATTGGCAAATAGATAAGCTGAACAAATATTTTACAGAAATGGTTTCCGAACATAGCTATAACGTTAATACCGTGTTACAACAAACTACACGTAACAATTTAAATTTGAAACAAGTGAAAACAAAAACAATGAAAAGTGGCAATTAATATTCCTACCAAAATGAAGATGTAAAATAACGACCTAGAGTTCAAAATGTTGTCCATATTTCTCAGCATCTTAACGATATTTTTTAAATAGTCCTAACTACCCCATAAATGGTTGACCTAGGTATGTGGAATTATCTATCAACACCCCTGGCTGAAGATGTTGGATTTTCTTTACAATATTGGTTAACTGCAGCATCTCGTTGTCGATTTTCTTCAACGTACTTCTTAGGTCGTGGTTTTTAAAACTTCCGAATTTAGGGATGCTGTCTTCGGGAATATTGTCGAAATACGTTTGCAGCTTTATTAACATTTGTATTGCTTTGGAAATAACGTTGCAAAATACCAAGACTTTTTTCAAATAATTAATAATTTTACAAAGTTAAAAAAATTTTAATAACTCCCCGAGCTACTGCGAAAATATGTGTTTTTTAATGGATGGGGTTATAAACTCCTAAACTATATCATGTTATACATTGTTGAAATAAGAATGAAAAGCACTATTTGGCTATTGGAAAAAATCCAATATGGCGCCCATATAAAAAAGTAAAGGTGATTGTACTTCATCAACTTTACTTTTTCATATGGGCGCCATTACATTTTGTTGTAACACAGTATTAACGCTATAGCTATGTTCGCGAACCCATTTCTGTAAAATATCTGTTCAGCTTATCTATTTTGCCAATTACTAATATTTTATTGTTTACAAAAAAAATGACGTTCGCCGGAATCAAGGCCAACTGAGAAAATATTTGTTTTTGAAATAAATGAGGTTATAAACTCTTAAATTATAACATGTTATACATTGTTGAAATCAGAATAAAAAGCACTATTTGGCTGCGTAAATATCCAATATGGCGTCCATATGAAAAAATAAAGTTGATGATGATTCTAAAAGCCCGAAACGTAGAAAATAAAAATTGACTACTCGGTCATATTCTACAAAAAAAGTTGCTTTGAAGAAGTTTTTACAGATTTGAAAAATTTTCATTTATAAAAAAATATGGCCCATTTTCGAAAATGGATGTTTCAGGTTTTTTCAATATTTCAAAAACCTGAATAGATAAAACCACGTAGTAAACGGGATTAGCTTACTTCAGAACTTTCCCCATTTAACTGATTTTCTATCTATCGTGGTTTCCAACATCCCCATACATTCCCCACCAATTTGGGACACACTGTATATTATTGACTATCATTTCCCAAAAAATCAGACCGTAATATTGAAAATGAATGAAGATACGAATTTTTGAAAAAAGGTCTGTTTTAAGCGTTTCTCCGGCTTTTCTCGGTGAAAATTGGTCGGATCGGGATTTTTCAAACACCATTTTCCAGATCTTTAAATTCTCTACAAACGGTCTTTTATGAGTAAAGTGATATAGCCAGTACTTTTTGCTATACTAAAAAAAAAACGAAAAAAAAGCCCTTTTTAAATATTATTGTTTATAAAAATTACCTGAAAAAAAATTGGTTGGATTTTTGATTTTAGTAATCTACAGGTTATTTTGGAAGTCATGGCAAAAAAATCTATAATAATTGGACAATATATCAATATATTATATATATTATATATGATATATACAATATCCTCACGAATCAGATAAAGTTATTTTAAAAATAGATTATCAAAACGCTTTTAATATGGTTAATAGAAAAACAATTTTATCACGAGTAAGCGAATATCTTCCAGAATTTTTACCATTTATAGCCCAATGTTATGATAATCCGAGTTTACTTTCTTACGGTGATCAACATATTTTTTCTCAAAGAGGTGTCCAACAAGGAGATCCTCTTGGACCAGCTCTTTTTAGTTTAGCAATTCATCCACTTATTTTATGATTAAATACAGAAATAAATCTTTGGTATCTAGATAACGTAAAAATATCAAAGTAACCAAAATTTTTGATAATTTTATAAAATAATCAAAGGAAGTTTTAAAAATTTTGATAAGTGTGAATTAACTGTTTTATCTAAAGATCATTCCAATATACTATCAAATTTTTTAAGTGTTGTTCCTAATCTGTCAGTAATTCCCATTTCAAATTTTAATTTATTAGGAAGTGCTTTTTCGTCAAATGAAATTGAATACTCAATTAATAAAAAGACAGAATTTTTAAAATCTCTTAGCACCAAATTAAAATTTATAGACTCACATATTTCCTATTATTTACTAAAATATTCCTTTGCCATACCTCGAATGTCTTATTTGTTAAGATGTTCACCTTGTTGGAAATCTCCAGAATTACTTTGTAATTTTGATAATGTATTACAAAGTTTAGTTCAAGACATAACAAATTGTGATATTAAATTAAATTCTTGGTTACAAAGCACTCTTCCAGTAAAATTTGGAGGTCTTGGAATAAGAGATACATTCACCCTGTCTATTTCTGCCTTTTTAGGTTCAATCAATGACGTGTCAGGTTTACTTTCCAAAATTTTACCTTCCTATATTCTTGCGACAGTAGATAATGATTTCAGCAATTGTTTTGTAAGATGGTTATCTGTTTGCAATCTTCAAAATCAACCACAAGAATTACCAAAAAAACAGAAAGATTTTGACTTTTTAATTTGCCAAGCTCGTCACAAATATATTACAAACATGTGCCAGACAAGTGAAGATAAGCACGTCTGCTGGCTCTTCAGGCCCTGAAAGTAATGCTTGGATTAACGCACTTCCATCTTCGTCCTTGGGAAATTTGTTAGACAACAAAACATTCCATATTTCCATCGCTCTCAGACTTGGTCTGCCTGTGTGTGGAGAGCACACCTGCGTTTGCGGCGAAAATGCTGATATTTATGGCCTACATGGGTTAAGCTGCAAAAAAGCGCAGGGCGTTCTTCTAGACACAGTCAGATAAATGACATTATCAAGAGAGCTCTGATTTTAGCTGAAAATCCTTCTGTATTAGAGCCTCTTGAGTTTGCAGAAGCGATGGAAAACGGGTAGATGGAATGACCTTAATTCCCTGAAAATATGGAAAACAATTACTTTGGACGCTACTTGCAGCCATACACTTGCAAAATCCTATCTGGACAAAACTTCTAATTTTGTAGGTGCGGCTGCTCGTATTGCCGAGAATAAAAACATCTGAAATATAAAGAGCTTGAAGAACGCTTTATCTTCATTCCTTTTGCTGTTGAAACTTTTGGTCCTTTGGGTGATGAGGCTAAGGGTTTTATTAATGAAATTTGCAAAAAATACAATGCAAAAATCTCGAAGTTTCATCATCAAAGAATTGGTTTAGCTGTGCAACGGGGTAATGCAGCATCGGTCCTAGGAACAATCCAGGAAGACCTAGGACTTGATGAAGTTTATAATGTTTAAATATAGATTAAGTTATTTATTTAATTTTAGAATATTGTTATTTGGTATTTATAAGATTATATATCTTATTTATTTACATGTAATAACGAATAAGATTTAATATGTTAATATATTTCATAGCTTATTAAAAAAAAAAAAGATATAATAATTGGACTATAAGTAATTACGACATAAAATATTTTTTATGTTAAAACTTTAAAAAGGCTTTTTTTCCACCCTTAAACTACTGTGCGTCCTCATGCATAAAATTTAATAATTTAACATTAAACTAATTTCTAATTAATTCTACGCTGCAGTAACGTGTGATTAGGCAATATTAATAAATTCAACAAGCCAGCCAGATAATACGTATTGTTAGGAGCAAACAATGGACTTTTTTAGGCGCCGAAATGATTAATTTAGTTACCTTCGCTAACTCATTCTCAGTTTACCTAAGGCTTTTTCCCCAAATTGGGTCTGGGCCATAAGAAATGTTGATTCAGGCGGTATTTCACCAAATTAAGACAATTAGGCCCATTTCAACAACAAACCTCAGGGAATAAAGGTCTTAGACAAATGTCTGAAGGATCATATAGATTTAAACCTCAATTAAAAAGATAATTTAAAGAAACAAATAGACTTTAAAAACAAATTTACTAAAAATTATAAAATAATATTTAATTTTTTATTGTATGCATATACTATGACCAGTGGTGCATACTTAGAGGGGCCAGGGGTTGCAGGCCCCCACTTTTTGAAATAACTGCTTTTAGGTAATAACTGAATTTTTTACCTATATTTTATTCAGTTACTGTTTAGAAACACAACTCATAGCGTACAGCTTTTTTGTGTGAATCCTGTAGAAACCGTCAAAAAAGTCATCATTTTCAATTTGTAAATACTTGAACTGGAGACATTAGGTTTTATTTTTTTTTATCTTTGGACAGTCCACGAAGGCTGAGGCCTAAGTACTAACGTACCGTTAGAGGGGGTTTGTTCACGCAGGACTTAAATATTATTAATAGCAGGTTCCATAGTCTGGACACTCTAGAAATGAAGGAACAAAGAAAGCGGAAAGTTCGGTGCCTCCTTAGTTCAGGTGTAAAAAGATGCATAAAAGTTGCACTACATGTTGCTCTGTTGAGAGCTGCCAAAGTAGGAATGATACTGGCCAACTCCTCTGAGCAGAAGCCGTGAAAATACCTATAGAACAGCGACAGATCCCCTACAGCTCGTCGGTAGGCAAGAGTAGGAAGTTTTTTTGTGAGCGTGGGATTATTTATAAGACGAACAGCTTTTCTTGAATGAAATCGAGAATGCTAAGAGTTGTAGGACATGCCATTCCCCAGAAATGAGAACGATATTCTAAAGAGGAGCTGGTTTGGGATACATACAGATTGGCAGAAGAAAAATACCTTCTGGCTCAAAAGAGGAATCCAAGCTTTTTTGAAGCTGCCGAGGCTATAGATGTAATGTGCTTGTGCCAGTTGAGGTTAGTCTTAAAAGTAACGCCGACAAAATTAAACGACTCTTTGTTCTGCAGAGCTTAGCCGCTTATATGTAACGGATGAGTATTGGCAGACTTTTTTCGCACAGCGAACATGATTGTATTTTCGAAGCATTAAACTGAACAAGATTTTTGGCGCCCCAATCCAAGATAAGTTCGAGGTCTTGTGAAAGAGATATCTGCATTGACCTGCGCTTGTTTTCAAATCAGAATTACATGGTGACTTAAGAAATTAAATACTGGAGTGGAGGGTACTATCGTCAGCAAAACTATGAATGGGATTAATTGTGGAAGAGAGAAGATCGTTAATGTGTTGAAGAAACAGCGTGGGTGCCAGCACTGAGCCCTGGAGCACCCCAGCATTAATTTGGTAGAGGCTGGAAGAATGACCATCTACAGTAAAAATATACGTCTATTAGAAAGGAAACTGGAAGGCCAAGAGCAAAGCTTAGGTGGAAGACCGTAAGAAGAAAGTTTGTTAAGAAGCCCATCATGCCAGACCTGATCGAAAGCTTTAGATATGTCAAGAGCAACGATCTGGGATCTCACCAAGAAACTAAAGGGGACTTGTTCAGTTGTGTGAGACAAAGGAAAGAAGATCAGCTGTGGATCTACTGTGACGGAATCCATATTGTCTATCATGTAAATCTTATGTTTTTCCAGATACTTTAAGATTTGGGAATTAATGAATTTTTCCATTACTTTGCAAACAACAGAAAGAAGAGATATAGGTCTATAGTTAGAAGGAGAGTTTTGGATCCTTTTTTGGGGGTCACAGTGCAGCTTTCCAACTCTCCGGAAAATGCCCGTCGAAAGATTTGAAAGAGGCGAGTTAGATGGGTGAAGCTCAAGCAATTTTTTAAGACGATTGTTGGTATGCCATCCAGCCCAGATGATTTTTAAGTATTAAGAGAAGAAAGAATACGCTTGATCTGTTTGACTTTAAAAATGATATTAGACATTTTATGAAAAACAGGGGCAACTGTTGGAAGAGGAAGATTAATAGGAGGAACAAGCGTAGAATTGGCAGCAAATTGTTTAGCAAATAATTCGGCTTTTCCTTTAGAAGTAGAAACAATTCCATCTTCAGAGACTAGGGATGGATTAGAATTTGTGCAGAAGTTTTAACTAATATTTTTGGCAAATAACCAGAAAGATTTACTGCCATTCGAGCAAGAGAGAACTTTATCTTTTATCCGATTGTTAAAATGGCCTTTTGCTTTCGAAATGGTCTAATAATATTGATTTTTTGCTTCGATGCTAGCCTGTCGTTTTTGTGGGCTTGAATTTTTAAAAGTCTGGCTTTGTCACAGGATTTAGAAAACTACGGTTTGTGATTTAAAGTTATGAGATTTTTTTTAGTGTGGAGGATAAAGGTCTTAATGCCCAGTTAAATTGTTTCAGTGATTTGTTTACATATTTCGGAACGATCGTGAGTAGAAAAGCAGGTTGGATTCCAAGGGTAGCACACGAATTTATAAAAAATTCCTACAATTTTTAGCCATTGCTTATCAAACGACAAAACCTTATTTATGTCATTTATTCTAATCAGCTTTTATAACAACAAAAAATATAGAAATAAGCGTATAATAGACCATGTTTATAAGCTAAAAGCTTTAGGGTCTAGATTAAGTCCCACTTCAAATGGTAAACTATTTAAAGAAACAAAGTATTATAAAAATATTTCCGTAAAATAATATTTATACACTTTTTTCTTTATTTACCATCCATTAAGAGTAGTTGCAGCATTTATATTTAATCGCTTAATGTATTTTATGCGGGTTTTATTTCCCTTGGAGAATTAAAAGGTTTTATGCATTGTGTATTCATTTTCCTGAATAAACAAAGCAAAATTCTAATGATTTTATAATGTTGTTTAAAACTTGCATATAAAATTAAGGTAAATGATGCACTTATACAGGGTGTCCAGAGAAATGTCGAAAATTGACCGAATATAAAAAAACACGCGAAAAGAATACTACAACTTTTAGTCGGGGAGGCCATCGACAAAACTAGCCTATAAGAGAACCGCATTAATTTTTTTTTAAATTACTATGAACTAAATTCAAAGCCGCACTACTGCCTCAGCTCAGCGGGTTCAAATTGTATTTTTGCAAAATTGTGAAAAATCGGTTACAAAATTATTTTGAACAAACTTTCTGTCATTAAAACTAAAGGAGTTATGTTTAAAAAACCAATCAACTTTTTTTTCGAAAAAGTCGAATAGCCCACTTCGGAGCATAATATTCTATAAAAGCGGTATACTTTATACTTTTATTGGTATAATTTTTGTATGAAATTGTACTTTCTTTTACTATTTATATCTATTATATTGGTATATAAAAATTACAATGTTGTAAGGGGTGGTCTTTAAGGATTGAAAATTTGCAAAAGAATGAAATTTATAATATTTCAGGCAGTAATATTTTTAATTATTAAATCTGTCAAGCTATTAATTTTTTGGAGATAAATCTTTTTTTTTTAAATAAGCTATAATAAGGGTCGGAAGTTGCTAAATGAAATTAGTACATATTTTAAGCAACAGCATTCTAAAAATAAATCACTATGGTAAATTAATAATTTTTTGGGGTAAATATTTTTTTTCAATTTAAGCTCTAACAAGGGTTGATCTTTAAGGATTAAAATATTTTAAAATTGTATTCTTAAGCATAAAACAATTATAAATCAACTAATCCAACCAAATTTTACCCATCTTAAGGTTTAAAATGTTATTCCATTAGTTTTGACAATTAGGGGTAGTTTTCACCCTTAAAAAGCAAACAGCGCACATCACCATGAAATAGAATTTAAAGTAGAGGGTTAGAAGCGCCTAATTCCAAATTTTTATACAAATCGATGCAGGACACAAAAATTGCGAGGTTTTACAATTTTTTAGCTACATTTCCGGGACTATAATTATTTATCATCAAATCGTTTTAATTTGTAAAAATTTTTTTTTTGTAAATCGTATAAGGGGTGGTTATTTAAAGGTTGAGTTATGGTAGTTAAAAATTTATCATACAGTAAATTGTTAAAATATATTTTTTTCTACAATAAAAGCGTTATTAAATAATTTTAAAATAAAAAAACATTTTTTTTTGGAATTTCGTTATTAAGGGTGATTTTTAAGGGTTGAAACGTAAAAATATAATGTTAGATATAACTCACAACATAAAAATAGATTTATTCTACAAATTTAGCTATGACTTTAATTTACATAAGGTCTATTTCTATGGTTTTTTAATTTTTTAGCATAAGGGGTGGTTTTTACCCCCTAAAAATAAAAAGCACACCCTAAGCATATATAAACTTTGATCTAGAGGGTGAAAGCAACTTAATTCCACATTTTCATAAAAATTGAAACTGTACAAAAAAAATTCCGAGGTCAAACAGCTTTTTTCTCCCCTTCCCTGTACTATACAGTGTGTCCCAAATTGGTGGGGAATGTATGGGGATCTTGGAAACCACGATAGATAGAAAATCGGTTAAATGGGGAAAGTTTTTGACAATTATGTTAGTAAGCTAATCCCGTTTACTACATGGTTTTATCTATTCAGGTTTTTGATAAATTTTGAAAAAACCTGAAACATGCATTTTCGAAAATCGGCCATATTTTTTTATGAGGGCAAATTTTTCAAATCTGTAAAAACTTCTTCAAAGCAACTTTTTTTGTAGAATATGACCGAGTAGTCAATTTTTATTTTCTACGTTTCGGGTTTTTACAATCATCATCAACTTTATTTTTTCATATGAACGCCATATTGGATTTTTACGCAGCCAAATAGTGCTTTTTATTCTGATTTCAATAATGTATAACATGTTATAATTTAAGAGTTTATAACCTCATTTATTTCAAAAAACAAATATTTTCTCAATTGGCCTTGATTCCGGCGAACATTGTAAACAATAAAATATTAGTAATTGGTAAAATTAATAAGCTGAACAGATATTTTACAGAAATGGGTTTTGCGAACATAGCTAAACGTTAATACCGTGT
>JAHBCN010024510.1:0-11887 GCA_019359885.1 Listronotus oregonensis | reverse complement strand
AGCAGGAGGCCCGGAACTTCCCGCTTTCTTCGTTCCTTCATCCCTAGAGTGTCAAGACTATGGAACCTGCTGCCTGCGGAAGTTTTCCTTTTCCTCCCAATCTCCAAATATTTAAGTCCCGTGTAAACAAACTCGCTCTCACCACTCTTGAGACACCCACGGTACGTTAGTACTTAGGCTTCAGCCTTCGTGGACTGTCCTAAGACAGAAAAAAAAAGATATGCAAAATTCAAAATGACGAATCCAGTATGGCAGACCAGATATCCAAAATTCTTCCAATATACACCAGTCTCGGTACATAGTGGTTTTAAGGGTCGCTGAGCACGAATCTAAAGTAAGTTTTTAGAATTTTGAAAAAATAATTGCCTCTCTTTCAAACTCAGAGTATAACCTTAAATACCGAACAAGAGCTCAAACCTTAATGCTCTACCCTCCAAATCTATAGTCCTTGGTTTAAGGACAACAATGGTTTAATGGAACTCAAATTTTAGATGCTTAACCCCAAAACCTATAATCGTAAGTAAGGCATTTCCGACTAACATGCAATGTTACAGAATTTCGTTCCACTTTTGCAAAAAACAAATTAGAAACGGGAGTTTGTTACCAGATTTATTACAAGTCGATTTCGGACGAATTTAAATCATCGGATATAAACGACTTTCGTGCAAAGTGCAATCAAGTCAGCATTTACCTGCATATTGTTGTCGATCGCACCGCAGAGGTGAAAATTACTGAAATTAAATTGGTTGCTACAATGCAAACTAGGCGGGAAGAGGTTTAGGAGTGGAAAATTGTAAATTATGGGTGGTTAAAAGGTGTGTTGCTGTCATAACGTGAAATATAAAACTAGAAACTTAAGTACCCTTTTAATCCCTAAGTAATTTTTATTAAAAGGTTTTGCCTAAACACAAACTTCCAAAAAAATAAAACCTGTGAAAATAAAAGATGTTAAAAATGATATTTATTTAAATATTCCTTGCCTTAATTACATGTTAAAACTCACATCTGTTAAATTAAATTCGGACAATAAACATTACTTTAAAATTACATGTGTTAAAATTATCATCTTTTTAAAAGACATCTTAAAAAATAAATATGTTAGAATAATATCTGTTAAAAAAAGAGCCACAAATATTATTGAAAAAGAAATTATTTTTAAAGAATCAAATCTGTTAATTACATTTTAGATCAATTCGGAAAACACATTAATTTAGTATAAATTTTTACATTTCCCCTCGGTAAACTAAGATTTTTTTTAACCCATTAAGTACTAGCGTTCCATATATGGAACGCAAATCAAAGCATCATAAAATGGTTAAAAATAAGAGTGGACTTGCAAAAAATCTTCGTAGGTCGATATTTTCAGGTTGCTGAATATCCTGGTAACGTGTCATATATATTTTTTTTTCAATTTTATAGTGTTTTATTTCTGTAAAAATGATGTGTGAAATATATAACATATTAAATCTTATTCGTTAGTACATGTAAATAAATAAGATATATAATCTTATAAATACCAAATAACAATATTCTAAAATTAAATAAATAACTTAATCTATATTTAAACATTATAAACTTCATCAAGTCCTAGGTCTTCCAGGATTGTTCCTAGGACCGATGCTGCATTACTCCGTTGCACAGCTAAACCAATTCTTTGGATGATGAAACTTCGAGATTTTTTGTATTGTATTTTTTTGCAAATTTTATTAATAAAACCCTTAGCCTCATCACCCAAAGGACCAAAAGTTTCAACAGCAAAAAGAATGAAGATAAAGCGTTCTTCAAGCTCTTTATATTTCAGATGTTTTTTTATTCTCGGCAATACGAGCAGCCGTACCTACAAAATTAGAAGTTTTGTCCAGATAGGATTTTGCAAGTGTATGGCTGCAAGTAGCGTCCCAAAGTAATTGTTTTCCATATTTCCAGGGAATTAAAGTCATTCCATCTACCCGTTTTCCATCGCTTCTGCAAACTCCAAGAGGCTCTAATACAGAAGGATTTTCAGCTAAAATCAGAGCTCTTTTGATAATGTCATTTATCTGACTGTGTCTAGAAGAACGTCCTGCGCTTTTTTTGCAGCTTAACCCATGTAGGCCATAAATATCAGCATTTTCGCCACAAACGCAGGTGTGCTCTCCACACACAGGCAGACCAAGTCTGAGAGCGATGGAAATATGGAATGTTTTGTTGTCTAACAAATTTCCCAAGGACGAAGATGGAAGTGCGTTAATCCAAGCATTACTTTCAGGGGCCTGAAGAGCAAGTAGACGTGCCTTATCTTCACTTGTCTGGCACATGTTTGTAATATATTTGTGACGAGCTTGGCAAATTAAAAAGTCAAAATCTTTCTGTTTTTTGGTAATTCTTGTGGTTGATTTTGAAGATTGCAAACAGATAACCATCTTACAAAACAATTGCTGAAATCATTATCTACTGTCGCAAGAATATAGGAAGGTAAAATTTTGGAAAGTAAACCTGACACGTCATTGATTGAACCTAAAAAGGCAGAAATAGACAGGGTGGATGTATCTCTTATTCCAAGACCTCCAAATTTTACTGGAAGAGTGCTTTGTAACCAAGAATTTAATTTAATATCACAATTTGTTATGTCTTGAACTAAACTTTGTAATACATTATCAAAATTACAAAGTAATTCTGGAGATTTCCAACAAGGTGAACATCTTATCAAATAAGACATTCGAGGTATGGCAAAGGAATATTTTAGTAAATAATAGGAAATATGTGAGTCTATAAATTTTAATTTGGTGCTAAGAGATTTTAAAAATTCTGTCTTTTTATTAATTGAGTATTCAATTTCATTTGACAAAAAAGTACTTCCTAATAAATTAAAATTTGAAATGGGAATTACTGACAGATTAGGAACAACACTTAAAAAATTTGATAGTATATTGGAATGATCTTTAGATAAAATAGTTAATTCACACTAATCAAAATTTAAATTTAAACCCAAATCTTTGCTTCCTTTGATTATTTTATGAAAATTATCTAAAACCGATTTTGGGTTTCCAGCAAGTGTACCGTCATCTAGATACCAAAGATTTATTTCTGTATTTAATGATAAAATAAGTGGATGAATTGCTAAACTAAAAAGAGCTGGTCCAAGAGGATCTCCTTGTTGGACACCTCTTTGAGAAAAAATATGTTGATCACCGTAAGAATGTAAACTCGGATTATCATAACATTGGGCTATAAATGGTAAAAATTCTGGAAGATATTTGCTTACTCGTGTCATATTAGTTTAAACATCGAGTGAATGAAAATAGTTCTTTAAAATTTATTTACTCCGTTTAGCTGCGTGGTGCATACACGAAAATGGCGCGTCGAGATGTGTAAGTACATTATTTTAATACGTTTAGGAATATCTAGACTGAAACTAATACTATATTAATAAATTTTGAGGTACTAAACTTTAAGTATTATTGAACAAATCATTTAATATGCCTTTGTTTTTATTATTTTCGCATTTTTTTCTGCTGTTCTTTATATGGAACGCTAGTCTCTTAGCATACATAAAAATCTGTATGTTTATTTTTAGGTTAACGGTGCAGCAGGTTGCTGATATGTTTAAAACTGAAGACACAATGACAAAAAACCTTCCAAAAAAAGTTATTGGGACTCGGGAGAAGATCTTAGAAATATTGGGGTTTACAAGACAATGCGTAGAGATAGATTTATCGAAATAATGAGGCATATACACTGTGCCGACAACACAAAACTAGAACCAGAAGATGAGATGATAAATAAAATGAAACAACAATTTTTACGTCATTTTGTACCATCACAAGAAATATCATATGACGAAAGCATGTTTGAGTATCATGGCCATCACGGCTGCAAACAATTTATCCGGGGAAAACCTATCCGCTTCGGATATAAGTGTTGGTGCATTAACTCCAAAAATGGATATTTAATAAATTTTGAAAAATCTCCCCAGGTATTGGGCTTGATAAAAAATCATTTGGTGGAATATATCCCCAACAACAAACGCCGACGCTGCTCCAGACAAAACCATAGAGGCAGTTTTGTGCGCACACAGTGTCGCAAATGTGACGTAGGACTGTGTATTGAGTGTTTCGTTGATTTTCATACCAAATGAAAAAAAAAACTTGTTTTATAAATTTAATGATTTAAATAAATGTTTGATTATCTTTTTTCAAATTATTTTTATATTAGTAATTTTACGAACCCTAAAAGACTAGGGTTCCATATATGGAACGGTCGCCATCTTGGAAATAATAAGATGACATTGTACAAATTGACCTAAAACGTATTTTTATTGCTAAGTAGATTATTAAAATATAATTTACTCCTTAATATTCCGAATATAAAAAACTCAGTCCTTAATGGGTTTAAAATAGGTTAAGTATAACAAGTATAGACAACTTTATATGCACATAATATAAATTGGGACTATTTATAACTTTAATTGTAAATATGTTCTTAATTGTAGTGGCAGATTTATAAGTTAAAAAGTTCTCATAGGGTTCACGCCAAAAGAAACTTTATACAATGGGCCCCCTTCAATTCTAGTCCCGGGGTATGCCCGGTAGTTACTTCTGGCAGCGAAAGAAAAATTCTCAGAATGATATTTGGACCCAATAGAGATGAAACAACAGGTGTATGGAAAAGACGCCACAATGCTAAATTGGCGGCAATGTATGCCAGTGAAAACATAGCCAGACATAAGCTAACCGAATAAGATGGGCAGGTCATGTAGTAAGATCAGAAGACTACAGATTGATAAAAATAGTATTCCTTGAGAGACCAGATGGCAGAAGATCAATAGGTAGGCCGAGAAAAAGATGAAAGGATGCTGTCGCAGCAGATTTATCTAAGATGGGATTAGATATGCAAGGTATGTATCAACATAATAAGGGTAGTTTTTCCCATGTATTTCTTATGGGAGAAATTTAAGCCCCTAAAACACAATTTTATCGCCATTTTCAACCCCTACTCAAAATAGAGGATGATTTTAAATAGGGGTAGTTTTTGTAGGGCCATTAGTGCCCACCTAACACCACCAGGGTCATCTGACGTCATCATGGTCAGCAGGGTCAGTTTAAAAATAATTAAATAAATAAAATCTTCAAATAAATAACCTGCTGCAGGATTCGAACCGCCGTCCTATTGCTTCAAAGTCCACTGTGCTGCCATTGCACCACGGGAGAATATTAGATATTGTTGTGAAATAGATGTATAGTAGAAGTGACGTAAATAATTAAATAAATAAATAAATAATAACCTAGCAGGATTCGAACCACCTGTTGCCCCATCAACGTTTCACAGTTCAACGTCTTAAACCTTGCGGACACCGGGGCATATTAAATAGTATTGGTTAAATTGCGTATAGTAGAAGAGACATAAATAAATAATTAGGAATCTTAGGCTACTACTCTTTTAGAGCACCGTGCATGTGTTAAAAAATGGCGGCTGTCGGCTGTCAAATGTCAAACCTAACATGTGGGGCCCTGTGTTTAATCACCAGGGCCGGGGACTTAAGAGCAGAACATTATAAACAGACGCTGCGAACGTCATTGGTGTTTTGCTGGTTGCATAATTTATTTAGGAATCTTAGTCTAACTATATTTTAAGATATTACGCAAGTGTCACTTGTCAAATTCATATATTAATCAACGCTCCGTTGTAAATAAAAAAGTCTAGGAACTCGAACCAGGTACAGTTGTAGGGTGCAGATCCTATCACCCGGATAATAAAGTTTATTCTAACAAGTATAAAAATATTGCTAAACACTAAAATTACATAAAATGACTAGTCAGTATATGTATTACCGGCAAGCAACATAAAACTGATTAAAATAAGTTGAGAGATATCAATTAGTTTGATTATTAAGGCCTTAATATTGAAAATAAAACTAAAGAATACTTATCAGAAAAAACATGGCAACGGTCAAATTATTCTCTATACATAACATCAAGTGGTATATATTAGCGTATAACACCGATGATGATGATGAGGGAGGGTAAAAATAGAAACGTTGTTTAATAAGTGTTGTTTAGAAGACAGACCGTTTGCGTATTTAGTATTAAATAGGTACAAGTGTTAAAAAGCATATGAAAGATTGTTATCAAACATAATGTTGAAGGTACTATTTAAGTATTATGGTTTGGTTAGAACACGACATCTTAAGGACCTTATTGATCAGATGAGGTATGATTATAAGAATGACACATAGGGTGTGTAGGGCGCCGTCTAAATCCTACAAGTGCTTCCTAAGAATGATAGCCTCACATATAGACTTCATATAACCAAATAGGTATTTTCAAACTGTATAAAGCCGATTCTCAGCTAAGAGCAACCTGTTTTGTAAGCAGGAATCACAACTCCGCTCCACGACCCTAAAATCCTTAATAAGGACGTTTGAAACCCATATAACATGATTATATTGAAGGAAAATTAATAAAGCATAGTTTTTCACGGCAGCGAACATCATATATTATTTTAAACGAGCCGGCAACATTGTAAAACCAAAGTAAATTAATTGCATAAAAGATGAACACGTGCGCGTAGGAGGCTAAGCGCTTCCTTGCTATTGTGCAAAAACAGATAACTTAACCGGAAGAGAAGACTCATAATTTGCGAAAAACATCCAGTAATTCTTATCATATAAAACTAATTAGTTTCGTATCTACATCCATTTTTAAAATTTCGTTTTAATTAATAAAAAAAATCAAACGACATATTGACAAAAACCCCCCAAAAAACACCCAGAATGAATATTAAAAGCATATATACTGTAAATAATAAAAATCAAACAAGCCCAAAATAGCAATCAAATGCATTTAAACATATAATAAGTACCGAATAAATAAACACCGATAAGCTATCAAATAGAGAAAAATTTATACATCACTTTTAACCACCGAGTAATAAAAAATTGCTGCCAACTATTATAATTTATATTTAAATTTATTCCTCCAATACCTCATTAAATTAAAAAACATAAAAAACAATGTACGAAAAATTTTTAAGTAGGAGTAAAACTAACTTTTTAGGACATAATAATAAAAACCAAACAGCCCAACACCCAAAAACGAAACAACTAAATAATAAAATTAGATACTCTAAGGCCAAAGCGGCAAGCGAACATTAAAACCATCAGCAAAAAATACTATTAAAAATTATATCAAATATATCCAAAAAATAAATAGCAGGCAAAAATGCTTACGCGGAATAAGTATTGAGTAAAATATTTATACAAACCGCTGCTTTGGCATAAAATCGAATTTGTTCGCATTACTTTTAACGTCTCGCGTATTAACATAAAAAACAAGGGTAGCTTCCTAAATAAAATATATTTAATTATGTTTATTAGACCTTTAGGCATCATTAAATCAAAAAATCATAAAAATCCAATGTACAGAGAGGCTAAAATATTTAATGTATAGAGGGAAAAAAGTATTTATTTGAAAGCAATTTTAAACACTAAAATATACAGTCTTTAGATTATTATTTGCAACTAATCAAAAATTTGCCCCCATTACTTTTAACGTCTCACTTATGAAAAATGAGGGTTGCTTCCCATATGAATTATATGTAATTGTGTTTATTAGGTCCTAAGACGTCATTAAATCAAAAAATCATAAAAATCCAATGTAGAGAGAGAGCAAAATATTTAATGTATAGAGCGAAAAAAGTATTTATTTTAAAACAATTTTTAAACACTAAAATATGCGGTCTTTAGATTATTATTTACAAAAAATTTTATCCTAGGTAACTGCATACCACCGCGTCATCAATTAATAAAAAAACACTTACCCAGAATGTAGACAGATTGTGATGATCACATCGAAAACCGACCTTCTCTCGCGTCGCTAGCGACCCAGACTCGTCTGGAGAGAAAAGGGGAAGAAACACAAGATAACACCTTAAAAAGAAAGAGAGAGACACAAACCACAACTAACCACGATGACGTCAAAGAACAGATGTCCCGTGTCCCGTGTCCCGCGACATAAAAGGTTGCCCCCCTCAAGGTCACGGGACGTTGATAAGCCTCATTTACATATCTAAGGCGTATCTGATATGAATAAATTATAGTCCTCTTGATTTCAACCAATCACAAGCCAGTTGCCAGAAGCCTCGATGACGTCATACGAAACATTTGCGTAATATTGTGCAATATTACGTAAATGGTACTACTTTGCAAGGTTGGCGTTTGCTGTTATTTAAAAATACAGTGCTGTTATTTAAAATACAGGGCTGCTATTTGAAAATACAGGGCTGTTATTTAAAATACAGGGCTGTTATTTAAAATACAGGGCTGTTATTTGAAAATACAGCGCTGTTATTTGGAAATACAGTGCTATTATTTAAAATACAGGGCTGTTATTTAAAATACAGGGCTGTTATTTAAAATACAGGGCTGTCATTTGAAAATAGAGGGCTGATTTGAAATAAGTGGTATTTAAAATACAGGGCTGTTATTTGAAAATACAGGGCTGTTATTTGAAAATACAGGGCTGTTATTTAAAAAACGGTGCCGTTATTTGAAAATACGGTGCCGTTATTTAAAAAACAGTGCCGTTATTTGAAAATACAGTGCTGTTATTTAAAATACGGTGCCGTTATTTAAAAAACGGTGCCGTTATTTAAAAATACGGTGCCGTTATTTATAAAACGGTGCCGTTATTTGAAAATACGGTGCCGTTAATTAAAAAACGGTGCCGTTATTTGAAAATACGGCGCCGTTATTTAAAAAACGGTTAATTTCAATGATTATGTAAGTATCCCCATAATATGTGTTATACACCCTCGTTTTGATATTATTTTGGCTCGGTGAACCATAAATTGTTTAACAATTAACCTTGATAATTTTCCTTTACTACATTACCGGCGTGGTGATAACATAATACTCAGGATCCTATACATTCATTTCACCTTTATATTTAATATTCTCCTATAGCTCAGCGGTAGCGTACTGACTTTGAAACAATAGGAGACTCGAATCCTGTTGGTCCTTTTGTATTATTTTTTTATTATGTTTTACAACTATTTAACATTTATTTTTAATATACCTTCGTGGCCGAATGGGTTAGGCGCTGGAACGAGATGTTACCTCACGGATCTTATACCTGGTTCGAATCCTGCTAGGTTATTATTTATTTATTTATTTAATTATTTACGTCATAAAATTTACGCGATAAAATTGTGTTTTAGGGGCTTAAATTTCTCCCATAAGAAATACATGGGAAAAACTACCCTTATTAAGTTGATACATACCTTGCATATCTACTGATGGGAGTTCAGCAGTGGCAAGTGGAAGCACAAGATCGTACGAGATGGAGAGCAATAGTGGATGCGTCTAAGACTCACCCAGAGTTGTAATGCCAGGGAAGAAGAAGAAGAAGTTTTACTAAGCTCTTCCAAACGGCTTTAAGAGAAACAAGGTTCCAAGCAAGGCCGATATAATCAATCAGTCATATTTACTTAAAAAATACTCAACGAATGTTACTGGAACATTATCGTAGAACTAAGAATGTAATAGTGAAAATGTTTTAACATAATTTTAATAAGTATTATATCAATAACGAATAAAGTTTCAAAAGCTTTTATGACGATATAATAAAAATATTAAACCGAAAATTCTAACATCCTCGTGGGCCAATATTTGTAAGGCCAAAATATTTCTAAGAAGGCTAAACAATAAAAATACTGATTATCTGTGACAACGTCTTTTTTATTTAACAAAACATGTAAATAAACTTATTGAAAGCATGATTATAAGTAAAAATATTATGAACTTATTCATTGTTTTACTTTTTTCAATACGTATTTATAAGAAAAAACTAAATTTAAAAAATTTCGGGAATCCCAGATGTTTCTAATAAGGCCATAATCGGTCTGGCAAAGAACCATTGGCTTTCTTAGGAACACTGCCGTTTTTTAACTACAATGTAAATAAAGTAATATTTTTTTCTTTAGTACCATAGCAAATCTCTATATATTATTTTGGAAAAAAAAATAAAAAAAATAGTTTATTTACTTAAAAATTTATTCCTTTCTGTAAGCGCGTATACAGGGGCAAGTAAAGGCGGTACTCTATAGACTCAAAGGAGGTCAAAGTCCAATTATAAAACACCGAAGGACTCCAAGATGGGAAATAGAGGAGGACCAAGAGGTCAGCTCATTGCTTGAGATGCCCTCAGATAGGACAACCCCTCGTTTCATCTTCAATAGACACTTTCGTAGTGTCATACCAGATAGGAAGGACTGGAAGGGAGGCCCTCCAATCAAAGCCGATCATATCAGGTATACAGATGGCTCCAAGACCAACAAGGGTGTAGGGGCTGGCATCTATGGAGATAAGCCTAGAGAAAAGGAAATCTTAAGTCTCGGTCAGCACGCCACGGTTTTCCAAGCGGAAATCGCAGCAATAGTGCATTGCGCCGTGAGGATTAAAGAAAAAGGGAGTAGAGGAAAAAACATCGTCATTTACTCAGATAGCCAAGCGGCCCTGAAGGCCATCAGTTCCCCAAAAGTTAATTCCAAACTAGTCGGGGACCTAGCCAAAAGAGAATCAGCCGCGGAAATGATAGGCCGGAGCCATTCTTCGGTATCTCGGCAGGTCTCTTCAAAGCATCTAATAAGAGTTGGGTAGACAGACAGTTTCAAAGCTGGTGGGTACAAACACCGGGACAACGACAGGCAAAGCAGTTCATTAAGACCTGCTCGGCCAAGTTTACATCGGACCTACTGAGCCACAGCCGTAAGGTCGTAAGGATAACGGTAGGTCAACTAACAGGACATTGTAAACTTAACAAGCACCTGGAAAGAATAAACCTGGTGGAGGATAGCCTGTGTAGGTTCTGCCAGGAGGCTGAAGAAACAGCTTTACATGTGTGGTGCCATTGCGAAGCACTATGCAGGCTTAGGTTCACTAGGCTTGGGGAGGAGAAGCCAAAACCGGCAAGTTATATGGAGTGGCCAGTGTCGAGACTCTGGAGTCTAGTTAAGAAGACGGGCTTGGACAAGGTACTCTAAAGAACGATAGGAGAAACCACAATAAATCTGGTAAGGTTGCAGTGGTGGAGGTAATTTTTCGCCATCTCCGCTCAAATAATCTAATCTGAGCGCGTATTAAAATTTAAACGACGATGTCCGCGGTTGACAAAGTAAGGATCCGCATTAACAAAATAGCAGCGCGAGCGACTCGTCTCCACGTGTGTGTCCTTGAATTCAATCAGTGCTAGTGTGAGTAGAAGGAATTTGTCGTCGTATGGCAACAACTACGAGTTTTTATTAATTGGCCTTGCAAAGAGCCTGGCCTTTCATGGTCCACCCACCTTATTTATTATATTAATACTTATGCTATTCCATATATGTATTACAAAAAGTATACAGCATCTTTCAAAAAGTTCACCTAATATGGGATTTTCTCATTATTAGAAAGATTGATATTTGAGTTTTTTTTTGTTATTAATAGTATGAGGCATTTCAGACATGTTTACTTTTATTTAAAATAATAAAATAATGGTGTTTATTTGTAAAAGTGAAAAAAATATTTCCATACTGCATCACTTACTTTAAAATTTCCAGTTTCAAAACGCGAAGTAACAAGGCCAAAAATTTTTACAAAAACACTTATAAAAAATAAGTAGTTTACTAAAAAATACGTTAATTTAAGTAATATAAACTTGATTTTTAAAGTTTTTTTTTTATTTGCCAACAATATCGTAAAGGCCTCAGACTTACTCTAAATATGGTAATTTTTGAAATATTAAAAAATTAATTTTGACAGTTACATTTGTGACTTTAGCTAACAAGTCTGTAACTATTTTTTTTAAATCCAATTTTAGACACAACTTAATGCCAAACTTAAATTTTATTACAAAAAAAACTATGCTGTGTA
>JAHBCN010024509.1:0-11859 GCA_019359885.1 Listronotus oregonensis | reverse complement strand
CCCTATTGTTATGCACATTTTGGAATGTCGCCTACAAAATTGTAAATTTCTTAAATTCCCATCCCAAAGAATCCGGGGAATTTAAAAAGTTAGCTAATTTATAAGCTGGTGGTGTTGGTATTTAACCAATTTGAAGGACACGGACGCTGGAAATCAACCAGTGTAACAGGGGGGATACGTAATAAATTTTTCAGAAAAAAAATTTTACATAGCATCACAGATTGAAAAGGACCTAACGAAATAAATATTTCGAAAACTAGTATAAATACTGATACTGTTAATATCTCTAAAATAATACAAGTAATTGTTCTTATTGTGTAATTATATTCATAAGTAATGTATTCATGGGAAATTGTTATGTTATATGTAATTTATAATAAAAAAGTTTATAAGTTATAATTATATTTAAAAAATATATATATATATATATATATATATATATATATATATATATATATATATATATATATATATATATATATATATATATATATATATATATATATATATATATATATATATATATATATATATATATATATATATATATATATATATATATATATATATATATATAAAAAAAAGGGTTTACCACTTCGCCTCGGTTTTTCTACGAGAAATAAAAAGAGTTGGAAAAAATTTTTAGAATATATGTTGTCGGGGGGCATATTTTAAAATTATTTTGAAATATACAGGGTGACCCAAAAAAAGAAATACATATCCAAGTTATATTTTTTCTTAGGAAAAAATATTTTTTTTATTTTTAGATACTATGATCAAATAAAGGAAAATTTATTGTTATAATTCCTATAAAAACTGACCGTTTCTAAAAAAATTTAAAAATTAAAAAAAATACAGACCATTTTTAAAAAAAATTGTTTACACCCTGTAACATATAAATGTTCGTAATTAAATTTACTGCTTACCCAAGGGTTTAAAATTAACTATTACATAAAAGTTGTACCTCAATATTATACAGAAGGTAAAAAATTGCCTCAAAGTTTGACATACATTTTATTAAAAAAACTTCCTAAAGTTAAATGGAAACCCTTTTATTTAGTGGTTTTTTTGACGCGAACAGATTCCTTTAAAAACTATTTAGGTTTCCTATACCTATCTCTTCTGCTTTTTATAAAAGACTTTTTTATATTTGACTTATGAAAAAATTTCGTTATTTTAAAAAAGGGAAACCATTATAATATTATTTGGAATTTAATTTCCAAAAAGTCCAATACATTTGCAAAGAAACAATGGCATTTTAAAAATTTTCGTTCCAACAATAATTAAGAAAGGTGTATTTTTACTATATTTTGATTCTTTTTTTAAAGAATGCTTTAATATTTTAGAAATGGCAATAAATTGGATTTTTTCTTTGCCTGCATTTTGCTTCAGATACATCTTATTTTTAAAAATTTTAACTTGTGCTTTTAGCGAATCTACGGGCCCTTTAAAAAAAAGGTTTTTTTTAATTACAGTACAGGGTTTTCCCTTTTTTTAAGATAAAGAAATTTTTATAAGACTAATAAAAAAATGTGTGTGAGATGGGGGTATAGGAAACCCTAAAAATTTTTAAAGGTTTAGTTCTGCGTAAAAATAGGCCACTAAATATAGGGTGTTCTATTTAACTTTAAAGTTTTTTAAAAAAAAATGTATCCAAACGAGGAATTTTTTTCACCTTTTATAATATTGAGGAAATTTTGTAATATTAATTAAACCCTTAACAAAACAGTAAATTTAATTACGAGCGCTCCTTATATGCGGTGTAAAAATTTTTAAAATATGATCTGTATTTTTTTAATTTTCTAAATTTCTCAGAAACGGGCAGTTCGGGATAGGCATTTAACAATAACTCACCTTTTTTTTTATAGTATCCCAAAAAAAAAAAAAATATGGGGTGTTCCTAAGAAAAAAAATAACTTTGATATGTACTTTTTTTTGGGTCACCCCTTTTATATCAAAATAATTTTTAAAAAGCTCCCCACAGTCCGACATATGACGGTTTTTTTCCCATTTTACATTTCTCGGAAACCGGCGAAAGGGTGGGACCGATATATATATATATATATATATATATATATATATATATATATATATATATATATATATATATATATATATATATATATATATATATATATATATATATATATATATATATATATATATATATATATATATATATATATATATATATAAAAAATTTAACCCCCTTTTTTTATGTACTCACTCAGTCCCAAAATATATTTTAATAAGAAAGAGCGCATATGTAAAAAGTAAAAAAATAGTGTATATTTTTTTAAAAAAAACAAACGGACCTATAATCGGAAAAAATGTAATAATGAACTAAATAATTTTTTTAAAAATTTTTTTTTCCTTTCTTACATTCTTGTTAGGAATATATTATATTTTAGAAACAACGTCCCGTAACGTTTAAATCTGACAACTCTGTAAACATTTTACTTTCCACTTTGCGATCTAACTATATTTTCAAACTTTCTATTACTTTTTTATTCTTTTTCTTATCACTTCGGGCCCTTTCGGTCCGAATTCAATTTCGAGAAGGCTATCGAGACAAATGATAGACACCCGAACCAATCGAATAAGGATCATGTACCCATGCATAATTTATGACTGTATGTGATTTAGGGGATTTTATCCTATGGAAAGTGGTAAACACTGAATAAAATGGTAATTCAAAAGTAAATAAAACATGTTAACCTTCAAATATTGAGCCAAATTTATTTTGTGAAGCAATATTTTTAAGTGTTTTTATAAAATTTGAAAGTCAATAACGCTAAAATCTTGGACATCCATTGTCTTTATTGGTAATTGGTACACAACGTTTTGATAAGTGATGTGTTTCCAACCATCTTCAAGTGATTACTAGAAACAGCCTACTCCTAAAGCTACGACTTATACAAGGTGTCAAAAGAGATAGGTGGGTGGTTTAAATTTGACAAAGCTGCGTATTGGTGAGCTGAATAATATACCATTAAAAAATTTAAGTTATATTTTGTTCCTTACGGAAATATGGCGCTTTATGTTTTGGTAAAGTCAAAAATTTATTATGACGTTTCGTTTTTGTTGAACTATTATTAACTTAATTTTTTTAAATAGGGCCCTGGATTTTTAATTTATTTGTAATTAAATTATTAAATGTATAACACCTAATATTTATTTAACAAATATGGGTCCCCAAAGAAATCATGTGCGTTCCTTGTCTAACTCAGATCTTATGAAAAATATTAAGTGTCAAAATCATTGTAACTGGGATTAAAATTCTTCAAAAAGGGAAAAAAACAATCGAGGGCCTATTTAAAAAAATAAAGTTGTTTTTGGGGTTTGCGAAAAGAAATTTCAAAAATTTTTTTACTTCCAATAGATAAAGAACAAAAATTCCAACGAGAATTTTAAAAAAATATAAAAAAGGTTAAATCAACTTTTACCAAGTATATCTTTTGACGTAAAATGACAAAACAGTTGTTTAATTTACAAAAAAGTAATAAAACTGGTCCCAAAAAAATTCTGAGTGTTTAAAACGTGAAAAAACGTATAGGGGTTTCCCCCCAAAAAATAAAAAACTAATGATTAATTAACCCATACCAAAAAACCCCGGTAAATTTTTCCCAATATTTACATTATCATAATTTTTAAAAAATGAAAAATTAAATAAAAATTTTAACACCCTGTTTTTTGGGAAAAAAGGGCCCTTTTGGGCCCTTTTTTTGGGCTTTTTTTTTTATTTTTAGACCCTGACTACGTCCGGGGAAGATTGACATTTCCTTATGAATCACCCTGATATATTATTATTATTATTAATATTATATATATAATATAATATAATATAATATAATATAATATTATTTTAATATATAATATTATTATTATTATATATATATATATATATTAATATATAATATATATATATATATATATAAGTATGCCCCGGAAAAGGTTTTAAAAAAAAAAAATTTTTTTATTTTTGATTTTATCGAAAAAAGCTCTCTTGAAAAAATTTTCTTTCAAGAAAAAGAGGGATAGAAACATTTAACATATTTTTAGGGTTCAGAAAATTGAAAAAACTTAAAATGGTACAAGTAAAAAGTGCATTTATTTGAGAAGATATGGAAATAACTTACTAGAAAAAGTTGTTTAAAATTATAAAATAGTTCTAATACCAATTTTAAAAAAATCGGCCTTTTTAATTTTTTTTTTGATTAAATTTATTTTAATATCAATTTAAATGTTTTGCTTTAAAAACATTTAAAGCTGGTTGCTTCTAATGAACAAAAAAAGCGAAGTGTAATTAAGGTTGTCACTATCAACGCCTACTAGTACAATATTGAGTTGTTAATTTGGAATTAGATAATTAATATTAAAATTTTTTACAAATTAATAAATAGGTTTTTTTAAAAAAATGGTTTTGGGGAACTTTTTTTTTACTTTGAAAATTTTTTCTTAGTAACCTATTTTTCTTTCAAATAAATCATTAAACTTGATCCATTTAATTTTTTTAATTTTCTGAACACGTATAAAATTTGTTAAATATTTTTATCCAATCTTACTCTAAGAAAAATTTTTTTTTTAAAAATATTTTTTTTTTATAAAATTAAAAATAAAAAAATTTTTCTAACACCCCATGGACTACTGGTGTCCCTTGGGGAAAGGGGTTGAATAAAAAAATTTTTTTTTTTTTAATTTTTTCAAAAAAGCTACCCCTGATAAAAAGGGGTTTTTTAAAGTGATTGGGATAGAAAATTAAACATATTTTATAAGGGTGTTCAAAAAATTGAAAAATTTAAAAAATAAAAAATAAATCATTTATTTAAAAAATATGAAAAAAAGTTACTAGAAAAAGTTTTAAAAGTATAAGGTAGTCCTTTAAAACCAAAATTTTTAAAAAAAACGGGTCATTTTTAAATTTTTTTCTGATTAAAATTTTATTCTCAATTAACTAATTCCAAATTTTTGTACTATGGCGTTTATAGTGACGAGCTTTATTGACACTTCCTTTTATAATTCATTAGCTGCAGTATCGGAGCTTTAAATGCTTTTAAAGCAAAAAAATTTGATATTAAAAAAATTTTAAAAAAATTTAATCACAAAAAAAAAAAGTAGGGGGTTTTTTTGAAAATTGGGGTTTCACCTTTTTTTTTAACAACTTTTCCCCCTAACTTATTTTCATATCTTTCAAAAAAATACTTTCTCCCCTTCCATTTAAGTTTTTTCAATTTTCTAACACCGATAAAATTTAAATGTTTTTTTTCCTCTTATTTGAAAAAGCAAAACTTTTTTTTAAGGTAGCTTTTTTCATAAAAAAAAAAAATAAAAAGTTTTTTTTTCAAATTTTCCCCACATAATTTTTATATATATATATATATATATATATATATATATATATATATATATATATATATATATATATATATATATATATATATATATATATATATATATATATATATATATATATATATATATATATATATATATATATATATATATATACAGATATTAAAAAAATAATATTAAGTTTGTAGAACATAATTTCTGTTACCAAACAAAAAAATCTAAATTTTGCAAGGCATTTTTTAAAAGTGAGGCTATTTAAAAAATGTATATCGTACATTATTGGCAAAAACTTAACCTCAATTTTACAAACATAAAAAATGGTTAAAATGTCCAAATCAACAAATTTTACATTGTTTAGGTTCTTAAAATTATTATGAAAATATGAGATTATATGATAGATTCCCTATTCATATCCTTAACATAAAATAGATGGATCCTGTAGATAAAGGTATTTAATTTTAAAATGTAGTATTTCTACACAACTGCAGTCACATTTTATAAATAAAAATACATTGATAGAAAACAAAGTAAACTTTTTTAAGTTTAGATTATCCGAAACAAAACCTTTCCGGAATTTCCACCTAGAAAAAGCCTTTCCGACTTTACGACACTGCTGTAACTTAGTGGCGATAGAAGAGAAGGAATAGCACTTCGATCGTATTTTATGTGTTTCTTGTGTTTCTCTTGACCTATTTGACGATATATCCACATTTTATTCGCTTGATGCGGTCAAATGCGGTTGATTGAGTTTTAGTTTATATATAAAATTTATTACTTTCGCAATAATCTAATGCATTTTCTCAATTTCTGAAAGGTGCTTTATTACATTTAAAAACTTTATTGTGAACGTGTTCTAAAGTTAATAAAGCTATAAAAATATAATGGCGGGTAGTCAGTAGCGCAGAATAGGATTTACGGTACATTTCACAATAATTCGTTGATTTCTTGACCGCAATATAATTTAAATTGCAACCCTCAGTGGAAAACACAACCATAAATCGGTTGCCCAACAAATACCTATTGTGTAGGCACCGCACCTTTTGAAAGGGTACAGGTCCTGATTACCTACTAATATTAATAATTTAGGTTAGCTATTTTGAATGCTCAATAACACGCACGAAAATACCTTGACAAACTCCAAACGACTGATGAACTAAGACGAAAAGTCTCTGCTTTATATTCAAGACCTGCAATTTGCCTATAACCTACATAATATATCAAAAAGTACGCACAATAATAAATAAAGAAAATTCCTACGGATCTACATGCGGGTACCCAAAGTATATTGAGTTTTACGACTAACAGTTGCAGGTAAAACGAGAAATCAACGAATTTTTGTGAAACCTACTGTACTCTATCTTTTAGAACATTTGAAGAGTGGGCGGAAAAAACGATAAAGTCTATTTTTGGGCCAAAATTGGTTTTTCGGTAAGCGGGATTTATTGGTATACAGCAGAAAAACTCTTAGCGATACGAAATATATACACTAACGTCAAAGCACTGAGCAAACGCAAGTGGGAATAATGCTGGGGTTCCAGTTTAACCGCTGATGATTTACCCGTCTTGGCGTAGCGTGATTTCTTTAAAGCCGTTTATTATTTTTGGTTTTAACAAATATTTATCGGAGCATTAAATAATTCTCGAGATTAATAAACCTTAATGTAATTTTTGAAAGAACTACAGACGTGTATAACAAAAAGGCAGTTGAAAAACCAAAAAGCAGCAAAAGAAAGCAAATTAACTGCTAAAAAAAATAAAATGAAATAAATTAAATAGTATGTTTAAAAGGTAAAGCCACTGTGACGGCCAAAAAAATGAGCAATGCTCATGAATTATTTTGATGGGGATAATTAAGGAATTTGGGGATGGTTTTTTAATTTATTAAATGCACATTGAATATAGTTTTCCAAATTTATATTAAGAAATATTAACTAGTTACATAGTTATAAACGATACCGTAAAGTAAAAAAATCTCGAAAACGGGTTATCCGATTAAAAAATCAAAGTTTATTATAATCTGTATGAATGTAGTTATCGTTGCACGGCTGATTTAAAAAAAATACTATTTTTAAGATTGCTTGAATCCAAAAAAATAGGTTAAAAAATGAAAAAATATTTAATTGATCGCCGTTTTGTGAAAAAGCAAAATAAAAAAAATCGGCTACGTGCAACGATAACTACACTCATACAGATTGTATTGTTTATAACTATGTAATTATTTATTTTTTTTTTATAAAATTTGTAAAAACTATATTCAATATGCACTTAATAAATCAAAAAACACACTTGATTCCCAAATTCCTTAATTATTCCCTTCAAAAAAATTGCTGAAAATCACTCATTTTTTCCGGCCGTCGCAGTGGCTAACCCCTTAAACTGCTTAATAAAATTGAAAACAAACTTCTGATTTATTTAAGGTGTAGAAAAACCTTTTTACCAGTCATACTGTAGACCATTATGTTTTTTTCCTTTAAAACGAATATTGCAGTGTTTTTTTTATAAAATAAAAAACTTTTGTTGTTATTACACTCAAAGAAATATGTAACATAACTTTATATGTAGCTTGTTGCTATGTAATTTTATTATTTTAGAAGGTTCTTTAATCTATCTGAATCTTAAAACTACTTGCGTACTACTGTAGTACGCAAATAGTTAACGGATTAACATATTCTGAAGATGCCAACAACTCGTGCTACCGAAACGTCAAGGCAAGAAAACACCGACGGCGCATAGTGGGATTAAGCGACACTGTACCACCCAAATTACTCTAAGCTCCTTTTTTTAATTTCTGGTCCTAAATTTGCCTGTCGATTTTTTTTATTTGGTTTTTTGATTTCACAAAATTTCTCTTCAAACTTTGATTTTTAAAGAATTTTTGGCACAAAATAATCAAGATTAGGTTTTGGCATTCATTTTTTTGCTCAAAATCTTTCTCTTGATAAGCTCCAAAAGACTGTCTGAGTGAAAATAAGGGGCATCATTTTTCTTATTTCCACAAACGGCCATAATGTTCCGAAATTTTTCACGCAAAAGGGACTTTTACTCATAAAAGGTACAGGAAAAATTATATTCAACAAAAATTGTTCAGAATCATTCAAGGAATACTAATAATCTTTTTTTAAATTTTTGGGTACATTTTCGGAAAAACCGAAATAGTAAAATTTTGAGACAAAAATTCTAAAAAAAAATTACCCATATTCCTGAATGGCACTGGCACTTTTTCTGCAAAAAATCCTGTTTTGTAAAAGCCCTTTTTTGACATAACGTGTGTTTATCAATAAATAATTAACCAATTTTCATATTTACTGATTATTTCACCACGGGGAAAAGTGTAAAAAAAATTTTTTACACCCCGGCAATAAAATCGTGGTTTTTAATTTTTTTTTTTTTATTGGAAGAAAAAGGGGGGCTGAAAATATTGCTAAAAAAACCTTTTGAAAACAAAAACCAAAAAAACCCCCATAGAAAATTTAGTTTCTTTAGAACAAAAAAAAAAAAAAATTTTTTGGGACAATTTTATTTCAAACTGATATTTTTCATTCATAATTTTTGAATTATCGGCAAAGAAATAAGTTCAAACAAATGAAACAATTTAGAAGTAATTCATTTACGAGATCGAAAAAGCAATTCATAACACGATCCCCATAACACGGCGAAATCGAAAAACTGCTTGGGAACAATTTTTCCAATTTCTTGAGGAAAGAAATTACAATTTGAAAAGATACCCAAAATTTGGCGAAAATTTAGAAGATTATGGTATAACATGAAGAAAAGAAATGGAGAGGACTACAAAGAGTCTAGTAAAAATCCTTGTGGATTACAGGGCACAGATGGTGCAAGAAAAATATTTCAAAGAATTTGGCAAAAAGTGGATCCATTTCAGGACTAATATTTAAATCAGCTCGATTGGTACGGATGCAATGCGTCGGCAACTTCAGGCAAGTCCTGAAAAAGGAAAGTAGTTCAAAAGCATTTACCACTACAGATCTTTGAAAATGGTAAAATGTTACGACGAGGACAATCAGACGGATTACAAAAATATTTTTCAACATTTGTTCCTTTAAATTGCCTGGCGTGGCAACGAAGCCGTTAATTTAAAATTCAGTATTTTCAAAAAAACTGGCCTCAAAAGGGTAGAGTAACTAAATAATTGTTATATTTATTTTGTTTGCTTAAAGATTAATTTTTTAGGCAACTTCTCTGGAAGGGTTGAATATAATCCCATATTTTCGAAAACTTCCCAAGGAGACTCTAAAAGTTTGACAACTAGAAATGGCTAGTAAGAAACAGAACCAATGAAAACCTGTGTCCAGTCAGATTATATTTGAAATTAATGGAAAAAGAGCAACTTATCCTCACTTGACCACAGAGGATTTTTTTAACTATAATCCCAACGGAAAAAAGAAGATGGTACAAAACATGCCTTTGGACTTAAATACCTTATCAAGTGGACAAAAAACTGCTGAAAAATTGGCTTAGATACAAAAATTTAAAATTACCAATCATTCCCATCGATCTTCTGCAATCCTAATTTAACAAAAAATGGAGTTGGTGATCAAGAAGCTATTGCTCACAGGAATTCTAGTACCAACTCTTTAAAACCATATCTTAGCTAATAATCAGAGCACCACCTAAATTTAATTAACAATTTGCGACAAAATAAGGAAAATGAAGCTTCGGCCTCTACGAGTACTCAGGTCCAGGTACAAACTCAATCTGCTGTGGTTGAAAAAAACAGCGCTCAAACTAATAATTATAATTGCACATTTTATATAAATAATTAGGTAGTTTTTAGTTTACTTGTTTTGATGGCAATTTTTTTAAATAAAATAATTCTGTGTTATGTTTATTTTCAAAATCTCCGTACGTGAAATAGTCATGACAAATACCACTCAAAAAAAAATTATGTAGGCAAAATTGTTCTCAAGGTTTTATTCAAGTTTGTTGCTTTTCGGTAATTTCGCTCATGATGTCGCGAAATTGCCAAGCAACAAACTTTCATTCATACCTTTCGAATATTTTGCCGACAAAATTTTTTCTCTTGTGATATTATATATGAAAAAATGTGTCAGCTTTGGAAAAAAATAAATAGATCGGAAAGTCTTTGGGATCTCCACCTTAATAAATGCTAAAAGACCATGCCTGCCGAAATCTAGAAAAAAGTTATAAGTTCATTTTTTTGCATTAGTCTTAAAATTTTTCCATTTAGTCATATTTCCAGAAATCCAAAAATGTGTTCAAAAATTCTGAAAAAGATTATTCGTATTTCTTGAATGATTCTTAATAATTTTTATTGAATCAAATTTTCTCTGCACTTTTTATGAGTAAAAGTCCCTTTTGAGTGAAAAATTTCGGAAAATTATGAGCGTTTGTGGAAATAACAAAAATTTTGAGGATAATTTTAATTTTTTTTTTAGGAAAATCAAGGTTTGGAGACAAATTTCCGGGAAATAACAACTCAAATTAAAAATCCTAAAAGGGGAATCGAATCGATAAGCATATTCAAGACGAGCATTTAAAAAAAATATTTAGAAGTCCGTGTTTCTTTTGTTTTAATTTCTAACCTTTTTAAAGTGCTTTTTCAGATTCTACGAAAAAAAAAACAAGGTGACCATTTCACATTTTTTAAAATACAAAAAAGCCACAAATATGGCTTTCAGTCTTCGTTAAATGATCCTGTACGTGAAGATATATCATTTCGACATAAATACTTTTATACTTTAAAAAGGACCTCCACAAAAAAATATAAAAACTAGTATAGGGTTTCGATTTTAAAAGTCTAGATCTAACTATAGATAACATCTGATCCGAGACTATAAATTATAAGATAAATTACGTAGGTTTGTGGATGACACGACGATAAAGTGTTACACATATCACTATCCTCGCAGGATCCGATCGAAAGATCACGAGGCACGTGGTCGGAGAGGTTGGATCGTGCAGGACGATGATGAGCTTTTAAAGGTGGTCGTACACGTATGAGTTTCGCATAAAGTTATTCTTATAATAAAACTTAAAATTTAATTAATTCTAGCATTCAGATCGCGTGGATTACACGGGTTTGGCTGTTTTGTTTTTTTTTTCGTTTTCTCGGGATATTGCAAATTTTGCAAACATACATCTTTTGTTATTTAAATTTTTTCCCACCTCTTTTAACCTCTCAGGAGATAAAGTTCCAAAAATTTATCCACTTTTTAGTTTCCGGTGTAATCAAAAGCCTAATTGCCAACACCCATATTACAACTTCAAAAATGACGAATTTTCTATACAAACTTTCATCCCCATTTTGACCCTCCAAGAGATGCAATTCCAAAAATGTTAAAACCGATTATTTTTAATTGAAGTCAATAACCAATCATACAATTTTTATATATTAACCTACAGAATTAAAAACAATGGAAACCGTCACAACGTTTCTACATGAAGCTCCAGACGACACGTTTCTGTTATGGAAAGTAAAGGGTTTTCCAATAAAAACGATATGATTTTAAAATTAAATAAAATAGA
>JAHBCN010024508.1:0-11832 GCA_019359885.1 Listronotus oregonensis | reverse complement strand
AAATTCAATTTTAGTACGAAAACTGTCAGAAAACTTTTGAATAATCAATTTCTTCGCCGCGAGTCTTTAGGATAAAAATTTTTCAAACTTGGAAAAAAAAATATTTTTTGATGTTTGAATAGTCATTTCTAACGTAAAATTTTCCGTTCTTTCGAATGGCAGTGTTATTTTTAAGAAAAAACTTCCATTCATGAATAAAAATGCGTTCAAAAGTTTGGGGGTAGTTTCACCCACTTTCCGACACTTCTCAGCAAATTTTTTATTTTTCGATTTTTCGCCTTAAAATCTACTATTGAAATTTCATCAACTTTGATGTCGGTTAGAGGAAAAACCTCTAACGACTGGAGTAATTACTAAATCAAATAATCATTTGTATTTGTAGAATATTTGAATAAAAATTGTTTTTCTTCCTTTAATTTTTAGAAATTACTAAAATAAATTTAAGATTCTGTTTATTTTTATCAATAAATTTGAAAAATAAATAAATTTAATTGAGAAAAAAGAACGCATTTGGCGTAAAAAAACAAGGTTAAAACTTCTGGGTTTTTAAAAAAGAACCATTAACTCGAATAACCTGTTTAAGGCTCCAACAACTTACATCTGGACAATGTTAAAATGAGAAGACTCCAAAAATAGGACAATATACAGGATGTCCCGTTAAAAACAATTCAATTTCAATTTCAATTCAGTTTATTAAAAAGCAAATTATGCTGTATAACAATATAAAACTTAAGTCTAAAAGTCTGTATAAAACTTAACATAAAACTTAAAAACATAAAACACAAATTTAATGTACAAATAATGCTGTAGCACACTCAAAACAAACTACATAATAAAATCATCAGGTACAATATTTTTGCTTAGGAACTCCTCGTAGTTGTAGTGGGCGCATCGTCCTAGGTAATTTCTTAGTTTCCTTTTAAATTCCCTCGTCCTCCAATCTAGTTAATGTCGTAGGTAGTTTGTTGTAAAATCTTTTTCCTTTATGACGTATCGTATTTTGCGTTAATGAAAACTGGCAAAGGGAGTTTCGAGGGATTTCTCTGACGTGTGTTATAGGAATGGATGTCTCGTCTCTTTGTGGTTGCATTAACACTGCTGTGTATGAAACAGATACTCTCCAGAATACACAGATCAAATATAGTTAAAATATTAAGCTTTTTAAATTGGTTTGCAGGGTGTTTGTTGGTCCTTGGTTCCATTTAAAATGCGCATTGCTCTTTTTTTGCAATAGAAAAATAATGTCTATAAATTCGATGTTGAATAACCCCACTGCAATATGCCATATCTCAAGTGACTCTCGAATAGAGCAAAATAAATTTGAGTTGCGGCTTTTGAATCGGGTAGATCATTGTAGTATTGATCCAAACAGACTTGATGACAATTTCTTTGCCAAAATGATATGTGCAGATCCCACTTTAAATTGTTCTGTATTGTCAAGCCTAAAATTTTATACTCGTTAACGACATGCACCCTTTATTATTTATTTCGATTATAGGTTTGGAGCCGGTTTTGTTATTAAGTGTCATACACTTTGACTTTTTAACATTTAAGGATAATCTATTAACTTCAAACCAATTTTGTATAATTTTTAGGTCGTAATTTACTTTGCGTTGTAGTTCTTCGTCGTTATCGGCAACCCATGTTATTGTCTTCATCTGCGAAAAGTGTGAAGCATGCATCAACTGGCAAAGATGGTAGGTCTTGATATATATAAGAAACAACAGAGGTCCCAGGGTTGACCCCTCGGACTTCCAATATTTTTAGTTTCTGTCTTTGATCTTATTTGATTACCTTGATTATCAGAGATTTCCACTTTGCATACGATCTTCCAAAAAGCCTCTGATCCATTTGTTAATTATGCCTCTAAATCCATAGCCCTCTACTTTGATAACAATATTTCGTGGTCCACACAATCAAAGCCTTTTCCAGATCGATAAACAATATAAGCATGGACTTGTTCTTGTCTTTTCCTTGATATATTACATCCAGAGTGTGATGAATGGCATCTAAGTATTCTTATTTTTTGGAATAATTTTATGGCTTCAAGTTAAAAATTAGCATTTTTGCTTATAAAACGAAGAATATCTGGGTAATTTGGGGTGTAATGAAACTAAAGAACTTTAGTCGAAGGTATCTAAATTAAATATAAAAAACAGGGTGTTCCATTTAAATTTTTCAAGAAAACTTGAACATCATGTTTTGACTTACCCTGTATACTGCTATAAAAGAAATCTAAGAAACATTATCTAAAACAAAAGAAGAACAGATTTGCAAGTGTTTTTCGAAATTAAATGATAATATTTTGACCTACTAAAAAAATACAGGGTGTCAAATATACCTCTGTTTTTTTATAAAAGTGGCCATAAAATTAAAATGACTCCGTATAGACCCCAACAACCCTATATTGGGTGAATGGCAACAGGAAATGCAAGCCAAAAATAAAACAATATACAGGGTGTTCTATTTAAAAAAAGGTATGTTTGGTTTATCCAAACTTATGCCAATCCTGTATATCTACAAATTATTTTAATTTGTAGCTCTTATTGTTAGTAGTACCTACAACTTATGTATTAATCATTATTTTAATAATTCCTATAATTACCGAGCTATTGGACTTAAACGCACTGTTGGACCACCCCGTATAAAGAAGGAAGGCAAGAAAATACATAAAAGTGTGTCCCAAATTTGGGGGGGGGGAATGTATGAGGATCGTGGAAACCACGCTAGATAGAAAATCGGTTAAATGAGGAAAGTTTTGGACAATTATGTTAGTAAGCTAATCTCGTTTACTACATGGTTTTATCTATTCAGGTTTTTGAGAAATTTTTAAAAAACCTAAAATTTTTCGAAAATCGGCCATATTTTTTTTTATAACTGAAAATTTTTCAAATCTGTAAAAACTTCTTCAAGGCAACTTTTTTTGTAGAATATGACCGAGTAGTCAATTTTTATTTTTCGTTTCGTACTAAAATTGAATTTTTGCTATAACGAGGAAAGATCTCGTAGGGATAATATAACAAACGAAAAAAGCAAGTCTGAACCTTCATCTCTTGCACAGTTATACTACCAAATTCGTTCACATAAATAAATAATCTTATTGCAACAGTAAGACATGGTCAATTACCCTTTATTTCAATCTTACATACTTGTAGCTGGAAAATTATACAACTTAAGGGTCAGATATATTTTTCGAGGTACGTGTTTCTTATTTCTACTTTTTGGCTAGAGGGATTTATTTTTCTTTGTGTTATGAGCTTTGCAACTTGTAATTTTTTTTGACCCTCTCATCCTTTAATTAACAAATCAGATTTCGAGCATTGTACGCATTATAAGCACCATATTAACAGTATTATTTTAAAGGGAGGGTTAGATCTTTGGAAAATATGTCTACATTTTTCAATATACTCAAGAAATTCAAATAATTCGAGGTAAAACAATAATTTGTAAGAAATCGTATCATCACGAAAAATGACACGGAATTTCGGCCAGAGTGGTCTCGAAAGTTTCCCCTTATACTTTTCTGAAAGAGCAAGGACCCAGCTTCAAAATGCATGTCTTGAATTTCCCAGGGATGCTCCTGGAACAGCTATTTCAACTTGGAATATCGGATAAATCTTAAAAAAAAACATTTGCGTAGCTTTCTTGAGCCCTCTGGTGAGTTTACGAAAAACTTATTTTTATTATTATTACTGTCACGCTGATTAAAGTTAAGAATTAGCATTTTTGCTTATAAAACGAAGAATATCTGGGTAACTGTTGGGAGTGCTTAATGAAACGAAAAGAACTTTAGTCGAGGTATCTAAATTAAATATAAAAAACAGGGTATTCCATTTAAAATTTTTCAAAAAACTTGAACATCATGTTTTGATTACCCTGTATACTTATAAAAAAAATCTAAGAAACATTATCTAAAACAAAAGAAGAACAGATTTGCAAGTGTTTTCGAAATGAAATATAATATTCACTACTAAAAAAAAAACAGGGTGTCAAATATACCTCTGTTTTTTATAAAATATAAAATTAAAATGACTCCGTATAGAAACAACCCTATTTGGGTGAATGGCAACAGGAAATGAAGCCAAAAATAAAACAATATACAGGGTGTTCTATTTAAAAAGGTATGTTTGGTTTATACCAAACTTTGCGCAATCCTGTATATCTACAAATTATTTTAATTTGTAGCTCTTATTGTTAGTAGTACCTACAACTTATGTATTAATCATTATTTTAATAATTCCTATAATTACCGAGCTATTGGACTTAAACGCACTGTTGGACCACCCCGTATAAAGAACGAAGGCAAGAAAATACATACAGTGTGTCCCAAATTGGGGGGGGAATGTATGAGGATCTTGGAAACCACGATAGATAGAAAATCGGTTAAATGAGGAAAGTTTTGGACAATTATGTTAGTAAGCTAATCCCGTTTACTACATGGTTTTATCTCTTCAGGTTTTTGAGAAATATTGAAAAAACCTGAAACATGCATTTTCGAAAATCGGCCATATTTTTTTTATAAGTGAAAATTTTTCAAATCTGTAAAAACTTCTTTAAAGCAACTTTTTTGTAGAATATGACCGAGTAGTCAATTTTTTTTTTCTACTTTGGGTTTTTAGAATAATCATCAACTTTATTTTTATATAAATTTTTACGCAGCCAAATAGTGCTTTTTTTTTTGATTTTCAGTAATGTATAACTTTATAATTTAGAGTTTATAACCTTATTTATTGAAAAAACAATATTTTCTCAGTTGGCCTTGATTACGGCAGAAAAAAATTTTAAAAATATTAGTAATTGGCAAAATAGATAAACTGAACAGATATTTTTGAAATGGGTTTCGCCAACATAGCTATAACGTTAATCGTGTTCAGCTTATCTATTTTAATTATAATATTTTATTGTTTACAAAAAAAAAGACGTTCGCCGGAATCAAGGCCAACTAAAATATTTGAAAATAAATGAGGTTACTCTTAAATTATAACATGTTATTTGTTGAAAAGTTAAAAACGCGTTGGCGTAAAAATATGGGGCCTATGAAAAGATAAAGTTGATGATATTCTAAAAACCCGAAACGTGAAAATAAAAAATTGACTCCAGTCTTATTCTACAAAAAAGTTCTAAAAAGTTTAAAAAATTTCTTATAAAAAATTTGGAATAAAAGAACATTAGTCGAGGTATCTAAATTAAATATAAAAAACAGGGTGTTCCATTTAAATTTTTGAAAACTTGAACATCATGTTTTGACTTACCTAAATACTGCTATAAAAGAAATCTAAGAAATATTACCTAAAACAAAAGAAGAACAAATTTGCAAGTGTTTTTCGAAATGAAATGATAATATTCTAAAATGACTCCGTATAGACCCCCACAACCCTATATTGGGTGAATGGCAACAGGGAATGCAAGCCAAAGATAAAACAATATACAGGGTGTTCCATTTAAAAAAAGGTATGTTTGGTTTACACCAAACTTATGCGCAATCCTGTATATCTACAAATAATTTTAATTTGTAGCTCTCAGTAGTCCCTACAACTTATGTATTAATCATAACGACCTTAGGAATCACTTTGTAAAGTTTCGTACCATAATTAGGAAACACCCTGTATATTGATTTTAACTATTTACTGGTTGTATGTTTTATTATTTTAGCTTAGAAGATACTATGCTTGCAAGGACAGCACAGAATCAGAAACATTTGAAAAATCCGTTTCTGCAAGTACTGAAACTTGGTTACAAGCGAATTTAAAACCATACGCTGAATATGACGTAATAATTAAAGCTAATACTTCTGCGGGATTTGGACCGGCAGTAAATCTAGTTGCAAAAACTAACCCTGCAGGTAAATATTGTTTCACGTACAGGGCGTCCTATTTTCGTGTGTTTTACGGGGTTTCTCGCTTATGAGGGAAGTTACAAAGATGCAGTTTTCGCGACACCGTGCTACTTTTTTGTCAAACGAAAGATGCCTCAAACAGATTTGTCCTAGCCCCCTTAGTTTCTTCGCTACAGGGTGATTTTAAAAAGTTGTATTTTCGGTTACCCCTCGTATCTCAGGTATCTGATAACTTATCGAAAAGATAAAAACGGGCCCTTATAGAACTTTTTACGCAGAATACAGTGGCGTACTTGAAATTTTTTCGGATTTACTTTCTTTGAGATATTAGCCAAGTTGCACTTTTTAAATGGACACCCCGTATATTTTTTGTCATATTATTGCCACACTGAGAGCTTTCTAAAAATATAATATAGTCGAAACTTATTTTTATAAACAGCATGAAAACATGCAATTATTTACTCTTTTAACATAGGCGGCTTTGGTTTAAATTTTAATGACAGTTCAAATTAATCAACGTCAAATGCCTTCTCGCACCAAAAATAATCTAGTAATATAAATATTTATTAACAAGACAACCTAATGGATAAAAATAACAATTTTACGCTAGAATTGTTCTTAGCCTTAAAAGACAAACTAACTACTAATTTTATAAATACTGTTCGAATTGGTGACCATGATGTCTTATGCATTGTTGGCATGCGTCTGTAGTCTTCTTAAAGCATTTTCAAATATGAAAGAGCGGGCTCGCAACTCTCTAAAGGCATTTTCCGTAGCCTCTTTTAATTCCTCAATTGTTTTCATACCTCCTCGAGTATATTTTACCTTTCCTAAATATCCCCACAAAAAATAATCGTAAATTAGGAAAGTGCTGTTCCAACCAGTGTTGTATCACGTGAGAGTTGTGAGCCGGGCTCCATTTGTTGGAAATAGATGTCATTTACTTGAACCAAGGAAATATCTTCCATAATAGTCATTGCTTTTTTTGAAGGATTTGTATGTATCTATCAGAATTCAAATTTCCTTGGTAAATACAATATTCTAATTTTCTTCCCAAAATGAAACAAGAAACATTGAATCCAAACCTTCCCTGGCGTTCCCTGGGAAAAATAACGTGTTCATTTCTGGCTCCAAAACCTTGAGTTATTCCTATTGAGGATATCCGCACTGTAAAATGGGCTTCGTCCGACCAAATGATCTTCCTTTCAAAATTATTCTGCCTTTCACACATATTGAGAAACCAGTTACAAAACTCCACTCTCAAGATTGTGATACTTGTAAGGTTTGAATTTATGTCGTTTCAATATTTTTTCGACTTTTTCCGATATTTTCTTCTATTTGCCTGCAAGATGTCCCTGGGGTATTTTCAACTGATGCCAAAACATTTATTTCAGCTACTTCATTATCTTTACTATAATTTTTCGGCCTAGGTTTATTAAATGACCCATATTGAATTAGATTGTTTTGTATTTTACGAAATATGCGCCTATCAGGCTGTCTTCTTTCAGGATATCTATATAGAAATCGAGAAAAAAGTCAAATTTGAAAAAAATATTATTCGTTCTTCTATCGTACCTATTTAGATAAAGCTCCGCCGCCTCATCGACGTCTTCGTTGGATAATGTGAAACATTAATTCATATCATACTTTTCAAAATGTTCAAAATTTTGATTTTATGCCATATTTTTTAAATAAATGATAACGATAATCTAGGAACTAGCATTAAAAAATTCAATAGCAATCATTTGACGTTGATTAATTTGACTGTCATTAATTTAACCCAAAGCCGCCTGGTCGGTCATGATTAGTGCTGGTTAGTTAAAGCGGCTTTTTACTTTCCCTAATTATATTTGTAACTGGCTTGAATTTCAAATATTTTTGATTTAATGAAAATTATCCTTATGGTAACGGCAAAGTTTTTTATTATAAATTAATAATATTTCCGTTTAACAACACTGTAAACGTCTTGAAGCGATGCATGAATTTATTACATGTAAATCGTAAATAGTTTAAATAAAATGTCAAATAATGACCAATTTTTAGAATTTTTATTGCGCTTTTCTTGGTGAAAACCACATCATTCGCATTTTTTTGCCTTAAATAATAATACTTAAAGTATATTTTACATTGCAAATTTAAAAATCGTCTAATTCCGTGGGTTTTTTACAGACTCAAAAATGTAATATGTAAGTAGTTATTTTAGGCGCTTTATTAGTAGCATTTTGCGTAAATTTAATCCATTTCTGCCTTAAATTCTTTAATAATGATATTGCAGGAACGAAATTTACATTCCTTACAACATTTTAGTCCTTCTTTCACACAAGTACATGTTGGAAATTCAATTTTGGGTTGACATAAAGCCATTGCACTACGTATTGTGGCAGCAGCTCTTAATAAAGTTTAAATTTTGACATTTCTTTAGGAGTAAAAGATCTATCTGAACATCACTACCAATACTGCAGAAAAGGTAGATATTGTCGAACTATTTTCGGGTAGGATCGGAAACCGTTTTTTATTTTTGTGCGATTTTATGTTTCTTTAGAGATGTAGTGGCTGTACATAATTTATATATTTCTCATCAACGCAAATAAATTTCTAAGCCAATTTAGATATCATATTAATGTCGTTTCTATTCCTGGCAGCTTTATTACTTTTTTGATAGGTAGCTTTTCTACTACCTAAAAAGATTCATTACTATGTAAAAAAATAAATACCCTAAACATGATTTATAAGAATAAAATTGAAATTCGTATTTTGTTTCAGTACAAAATATAAACTAATATAAAGGTACCAACTATACTATGTTGGTACATAATAATATTTAAATTACTTGTTTAAACAGATTTTTAATTTAACTTTTCTTCTTTTTATTTTATTGCTGCAAAAAAACACATTTTCCTAATATTAAAAGTATCGCATTTAAGTTTAGTGTCACAATAATTTGAAGGACAGGCGCCACTGTCTGATTGCAAATTATGATTAGTTTTGAGAATCTGTAAGATTTACGACAGTCTTTATAATATTTATTTTCATTTCGCCATTTAAAATAACATTTTAACAGATTTCTTTTGCTAGATTGTCCTGCCTTTTTCAGCACTTGATAGTAATGATAACAACCCTTGTATTCTAGGTCTTTGTAAAACAGATTTGTATCCATCATGCACAATTTTTTACAATTAATTCGCTTCATTGTTTTAAAATTCTAAATACATACAGCACACTCTAAATTTCGACAACCACCACTACTAATGTATTACTACGCACGCTATCCGCATGCGGGGCTATTGGGTCCCGATAATACTTTTTTACGTCTGAAAAAAAAATCGCAGTTCCCAAACGATACGCTCTAGAATTTTTTTTTTTCAAAAACTTTTGTTATTAATTGGCTATATTTTCTTCGCTGCATGTATGAAAATATTTTCAAAAATAAAAAAGTTTATCGATTGGTGAAAATTTCAATACAAAAATATATAGTTTATCTGATTTTTAAAGGCATAAAAGTGCAAATTTGCCCAAACAGTTTATAAGGTTAAAAGCGCTACAGTTTAAGCTTTAATTTGACACAAAAATTTGTTTGGTATCTTTGATAGTTTTAAAGTTATGGCGGTGGAAACGAAAAAAAAATATTTTTTTAATTTAAAAAATTACTTTTTATTAATTTAAAAAGTTCGAGACCACAAAAAAATGTCGTAAAATACGATTTCATGTGCCCGGTGACATACTCAAAGGAACCTAACTGGTTTGACTTGGTTCTAGCCAAAAAAAAAAAACGACACGATAGACTCACGAAATCACTCCGCTATTTAAAAAGCATTTTTCTGCTCATGATTATAAAAAATTTTTGTCCTATTATTACATCTAGAATACGCCCCAAAAAGACAACCTGTATGTACAATTTTGTTTTAGGCCTGAAATCTGAAGAAATTCCTAAGCTTATTTCAACCACTCCGGGTACCGATTATGTGATATTTAACTTTGATTTGGTACCCTGTGAAAAGATGTTAGGTCCACTTAAAATGGACGTCACAATTACGGGAACCGAAAATTGGTGCGGTGGTACTAAAACTTTTAGCGGACAACAAATTGAAAAAAGCAAAACCCTGGCAAAAGGATTAAAGCCCTACTGCAACTATGGTGCCATTATTAAATTTTATCGAGAAGAGGAAAAGAAAGAAATCACATCAAGTTTTGCAACACTAGTGTCAGGTATGTCGTGATTTTAATCGACTTGAGAATAAGAAAATTTTTAATATACAGGATGTCTCATTTTCGAAATTTTTGCAGGGTATTTCGTAATTGTTAGTGCTATCAAAAAATTAATATAGGCATCCAGTGACAGCTCCTCCATTGCGTCATTTGGTCAATGACCTCCCAATATTTTCGACTAATATTTGCGAACAAAAACATAATAATGATATAAATGAAAAAAAAAACGATGAATGCTAAGTGTTGTAGGGGACGCCATTCCCCAGACATGAGAACAATATTCCAAAGAGGGTCTGATTTGGGATACATACAAAAGTGTACAGATTGGAAAAAAATATTTTCTGGCTCGAAAGAGGAATCAATCTTTTTTTAAGCTGCCGAAGCTATGGATGAAATGTTTTGTGCCAGTTGAGGTTATTCTCAAAAGTAACCCCACTAGATTAAACGACTCTTTGTTCTGCAGAACTTGGCCGCTCATATGTAAGGGATGAGCATTCGCAGACTTTTTCGCGACAGCGAACATGACTGTGTTTTTTAGGCATTAAACTGAACACGATTTTTTGGCGCCCCAATCCAAGATAAGTTTGAGGTCTTGTGAAAGAGATATCTGCAATTTACCTGCGCTTGTTGACCAAGGGAGCAGTTACTGATGTTGATAAAAGTTCGGGGGTGAAAATGAGAAAGAGATCTAGGGGTTAGAATTATGGGTGGGAACCAAAATAGGTAGTTCCATAATTAGATTGGTGAGCGAGTTGCTGATTGCGAAATTTTCTGCTGCTCTGCCTTGTGTATCAGTTTTTGTGGAGCCTAGCCAATCCCTTTAAAATTTTGGAATGGAAACTGGGAAATAATATTGTCGATCTTTATTGAAAGGAAATCAAAGAACCGTTGTAGAATTAAAAAAAAATTACCCCATAGAAACAAAACATGAAAAAGCTCCACCAACCAGGTTTGTTTACTTCGCAATGGACAAACCTTTTTTTGATGTGCCAGTTTAGACGAAATTGTAAGGTCTTTGGAAAATAATTACCCAATAAATAATATTCCCCCATAAAACAAAATAGATATAAAATAAAAATTAAAGTATATAACAAGCACATTTAATTCTCAGCTTTTTTTCAATATTTTATTTTGTTATTGTAAAACAAATATTTTAACATTAAAATTATCACTGAAGTATATAGTAGTAAGTACTATTGCTTTCTTGTAAGTAGTTAAACTTGGCACACACACATATATTCGTTCGAAATAGTTTAAATTCCTTTAGTTTGTCATACTATACTTTTTTTGATGGCACTAACAATTACGGAGACACTCTATAAAAGTGTCGAAAAAGGACAGCCTGTACATGCAGATACTACTAATCTTCTTTAGTTTTCAAAATCTCTGTATAATATGTACCTAAAAGATATCCTGCATTATTGCATTATTTACACCATTATCGTTTGTGGTTTAATATACGGGTGACAATTTAAAAACTTGAAATGGCGATATTTTAGGAACGAAAAAATGAATCAAAAAACCCTTAAAACAGTTTCTATAAAACTAAGGGGGAACAAAAACAAGCATATTATCCCACCCTTATCAGCAACCCCTTGACAGTTTTAGATAGACCCTAGAATCTTAAATAGAAAGGGGGGTCGAGGATAAATCATTTTAAAGTTTGGAAAAAAGCTTTCCAATGATCCATAAAAACTACTTTCAAAATTCTTTCTGTTTATCAAGGAAACAAAAATAAAACAAAATTTTGAAATTGTTTATTATTATTTAATTAAATTATCAAAATGATT
>JAHBCN010024507.1:0-11858 GCA_019359885.1 Listronotus oregonensis | reverse complement strand
TACTAAGATTAGGTTCGAAAAAAACGTAGCTTATATATTGCTGAACATAATTTAAGAACAATAATTTTAAGTTTAAATATCTCGAAATCGGTTGCTCATATCAATTTTTAACAGGTATACCTTTTTGACGTAAGAATAACAAAACAATTATTTAATTTACTTAAAAATGTAATACAGGGCCGTACCAAAAACTTGTGATTGTTCAAAATAGTAAAAAGACGTGTAGGTGGCACCCCTACAAGTAAGAGCCTTACTAAGATTAGGTTCGAATCCGTCATACCAAAAAACCCCCGGATACCAAATTTTACTCCAATATTTACATTATCATAGATTTTATTAAAAAAATAGAAAAATTAAATAAAACCTTTAACACCCTGTATTTCGGAAACGAAGGTCTTGCGGACCCATATTTGTATAGACTTTTATGTTTATTTTTGGACCCTGACTACGTACCTGAAGTACTGACATTTCCTCATAAATCACCCTGTGAATATTTGTATAATATTTTTGCAAAATACACTTTTTTGTACGACCAGGCGTAAAATACAATTTTACGCTCACATTTGAGAGCGTAAGATTGCATTTGTACGTCCTAGGTCCTAGGGTAAAAAAACGCCCGCCTTTATAAAATTATAAAACAACAATAAAATTAAATAAGGCCTCAGTTTTGGGTAACACAATAATTTATTTATTTAACGTTAGGTTAGAAGTACACTGACTACAATTTGAAACATTAAAAATTGGTAAATTTCCTCCTGCGGATTCTTCTTGATGTATAATAACAATCTCTCTGGTGGTAACATTGGAATTGCCGGAAGAGTCTTATAATTTTTTTGGCTATTTGAATTTTATTTTGCATGAAATGTTCAATATAACCCTCGGTCACAGTCGAGGAGCGCCAATCTCCATGGCGCTTTACAGTCAATAAATCAACAACTGAAGGCAGACTTTCTCTAAAGCTTCTTTTTTTTCTGGATTATTTCAGCTTATAATTCAAATTTAAAAACCACTTTTTTGATACCTTTGTTGACACTACATGTAAAGGCTGGTTTATGCAGACAACTTTAAAGTTAATTTAACTTTAATTTAACTTTAGTGAAAGATCATTGCACACCAATATATAAGCGCATTTTTACACACTTTAAGAAAACTTTAACTTTAACTTTTATTTAAGAAGTTGGCCAACTTTTATCTTCTTAAAGTTAAATTAAATAATAATGAAAATGAGCATGCGCGAGCAGTGTAACCAAACTTAAAATTAGCCTAGACCGAGCTGTCAACTTTAACCTTCAACCCGATTTACGTAACGGGCAATACGGATATCTATATTAATATTTTATTTATTAAATTATAACAAACCAAGCTTAAAAACAGTCAAAACCTTGTCAAAACATAAAAAATGGTTTAATAATTAATACCAACCCAACGAAATTTTCGTGATTCTGCGCTGGAGTAAGGTAAATGTAAATATTCTCTATAAATGGTCTAGAAATTCCTAAAGGTAAAATAAATTTAAATAAAAGTTAAATTAAATTTAAAGTTGTCTGCAAGCCTTAATTGTTTTTTTGGTATCTTAAAGTTGTTTAATCAATTTGACTTAAGCTTGACAGTAACATCAGCAAAAAAATCGGATATACCAGTGTTAGCAAAAATAACGAAAAAATAACTACAGAAAATTCTTAGTCATTATTTTAGTCGTACAAAAAAATATTGTTTGCACCTCTAGCGTAAAGCACTTTTACGCCCTCAGCTGATTGTTGCCCTCGCACAGCCCCGGACTGCAACTTTCAGCAGCGGGCGCGAAAGTGCTATTTGTCCTTGGTACAAAAACAACTACCTGCCTTTAGTCGAGGCAATGAAGCACTAAAAAGGGCAAAAATTCGGAATTTTTTGTACTAAGACGGATAGAATTGCGGTTTTTTGCACTCGCTTCGAAATTTTTTTTGTAAAAAATGTACCTACTTTGTGACTTATACAAACCGCAAATTGCATTGCTGCAGCCAAAAATGCATTTAAATATGCATTTTTTTAAGACGGCTTCTGGAAGATTTAATAACTTTGTAAATAAGAGTCAGAATTGGCCCAAATCGAGTTCCCGATAATTTCCGAGGTAGCTGATCACGATTATGATGTTCAAATTGACCCACAGTCGACCTGGAGCTCATGAATGCCGATGATCGTTATCTCCGTGGGTCTGACCCAATATTCACGCGGGAAAGGAGAGAAACTCGACGCCCTGGGGTATCTTGGGTCGCTGAATCCAAATATGGCATCGGAAAACACCCCCCGGACACCTGGTGCGCCGGAACCTGGACGCGGAGGTCATCTCCGAGAGTTTTCCTGGCAAAATTGCCAAACACAACCCGAAAATCATTGTGGGGGCGTTTTTTGGGGAGCTAAATCCAAATTTCACGCTTGAAAACGACCCCCTGAATACCTGGTGCACCGGAACCTGGGCCTGAACGTCGTCTTCGAGGGTATTCCTGACACAACCGCCAAAGACAAACAGAAAATTGTTATGGGGCTTTTCTGGGGCGCTGAATCCATATTTCACCCCGAAAACGTACCTTCGGACACCTGGTGCACCGACACCTCGGCCTGAACGTCATCTCCGAGGGTTTTCCGCGCACAATCGAAGAAGACGAACCTAGAATCGTCGAAAACGAACCTCCCAACACCTGGTGCACCGAAAACTTTATCTTGACATCGATGTCATTGCCATAAATGTCATCAAACCTGGTGTCTTGAGACTAACCTCAATACTGCAATAGCTGTGTGGAATTGTCAAGTCTAGTTAAATTATGTGAGAAGGAAAGAAATTAAATGAATAGAAAGTCTATATTTATGTAATTGGCGTTTATAATTTTTTTTATTAAACTCAAATCAAATACAATTTAAGTGTAACTTTACCTTACCTTATTAATTAACAACTTTAATTTTTAAATACGTAACTAAATATTAAATTCTTCATCAAGTGACACATCGCTAGTCTCGGGAATGTCGTCCACGTCCAGGTTACGAAGCACCAGGTGTCGGGGGGACACCCGTGTGTTTCGTTTCGATCAAAATAAATTTAATGCCATTTTAAATTATACAGGGTTTAGTAAATCCATTATTAATAATTACAAAATTATTAAAAGCTTCAATTGACCTACATAAATTTTACTTTTCCTTGTCTGCCTGATTGAGTGCCTATACCGGGTGGTAAAACATTCCTTGTTTTCGGCTGTACATCAGATTTGACAAAGCCTTATAACAAATTGTTTGCTAGTGGCTGGTGTCTGTTTGGTTTTACCTGAACGGAAAATTTGTTAATTTTGCAATTACATTTAATTGAATTATTCAAGATTCGCTTATTAAAATTTTTTTGAAACTTAGCACAAGGCTTGTCAGATTGGTCTCTTCAAAAAGTTATCTTACATTTTTTCTGTAAAATGTACAGGTGGGCCAATAATTAACCCCCTTAAAATTTCCATGGGATTTCCTATGTTCCGCTTGGCGACGCACCACCCGGTACCTATAAATATTATCCGTCCTTAAAATGAACTTCTGTTACCAAACTTATGGGACATCAGTTCCTATTTAAAAAATGACCTGCATGAATACGAGAGATAATAAAAACAGAAAGCACTCTACGATAAAATAAGAATTAAAAGAACAAAAAGGCTTTCATAAATAACGATGGAGGTACCGAGCCACATACAGAGAGATGTACTATTAATATAGTCTGTTTCCAATATATTTAACATCTTTTTTGAATTTCGCTTATCAGTTTAATTTAGGTTAAAGACGGTTTTAATTTTGTGGCGCGACAGCCCACGAACGCCATGAAGGCGTCTGTATAGGGTTTCGCGGCTTAACGTTCGCGCTTCGCGGCGTTCCTTATTCGATGTCGGATTTTGGGTTCGCGACAAAGGGAATCAATGAACGTAACTGTTAATATTGCGAGTGTAGAGGGCCATATATACTTCGCGCGGAGATCTGACGCGAATCACCGCCAAAGTTCGCAGCCGCGATTCGCAGGCCAGCGTAGAACCGCTATAAGAATTAAAGAAAATACAGGATTATAATATTTTTTTTGCAACAATATCAAAGTGCATAAAAAATATTAGGTCTTTCTTATCTTTTTTTATCTTGGGACAGTCCACGAAGGCTTAAATCCTAAGTACTAACGTACAGTGGGTGTCTTGAGTGAAGTAAGATGTAGTTTATTAACAATGGACTTAAATATTAAGAGGTTTCAGGAAAGAGAAAACTTCTGCAGCCAACAGGTTCCAGCCAGATGAGATGCTCGCGGCACGACATCTCTAGTCGAATTGGGGTCATTATCATTGGTCTCTATCTCAGGGGCCTTGGCCCGGGTACGGACCAGGCAGGGGCCAGACAGCGCACCGCGCTTTGCTAAATCCCTTAGGCGGGCTCTTTCGTCAAAATTCATAATCGGGCTAGACACTCTTCCTTCAGTACCACGGAAAAGCGCCTTATGGCGCCCTCGCGCTCGCGACGACTTTCATCTGGGGTTTTAATCGCGTTCGTCACCACAACTGCCGGCAGTTCGAAATCTGAGATGTAGTTGGGCGTGCGAGCCCTTTGCGGACTTGCCGCAAAGTCCCCGGACCACGCCACCTCCTTTTCAGGCCTTTCCGGAGCCTATAAGCGAATATTTTGATTAAAAAAATTCCTTTACGCGGCATTTCAAGTTTATCAGGTTCCTTGCCATTAATACTGCATTCAGGAGGTGCCACCGTTTTAATTAAGGGGTGGTTCTGGTTTGGGCCTACTTGAGGACCCCGTAGAGTCCCGGTGACACGGTTCCGATGGCGGTGGGGCCTGCAAAAGCCCATCCCGTGCCACTGTTGTCCCCTGTTTCTGTTGTTCCTGGTTTTTCCACCCTTTCAGGCCAAATACACCCCGACACCCTGGTCGGATCGGGGCGTATTTGGTCTCGTTTTGAAGGAGAAACAACCCCCTTCCTATTAGCTCCCATTTCATCGCCGGTGGGGGCGCCTGAAGGGCGCCACACCCCTGAAATGGCCGAGGGTGGGAATTCGCACACCGGCAGCGCGTTTTTCAATTCCTACCCCGACATCTGGGGAAAATTGGTACTTTCTCTATATATCCTGGTAGCAGGGGCAATTGTAGTGATGTCTGTGGTAACCGGCCAAGCGGTGGCCCCACTTTCGTAAAGTAACGAATTTAATTGGGCGTGACCTTTTGTTACGCATTTGTTTTGTTTTAATTCATTTAAAGCTTGTCTTGCCCCTTCGGCTGTGAAGTACTGTTTATTTCCCGAGCTATCAACTGGGGGTAACGCAGCAGATCCCTGTACCTGTCGTTGCTTTAGGCGCTGCCAACTACGGTACAGGATCCTGCTCCGCGCCCACCTGATAGGTCGGGAATCACGGTTCCCTGTCACCATATCACCAGAGCAGCGGGTGTGCAATGCTGCAATACCGAATTTGGTGAGTTATTATTCTCATCCCCTAACCCTAAATGCTGACCCATTTTATCGGCAGTCACGGCAGTCCTTTGGTGCCGCGCCGCCAAATTAAATGGCTCAGGAGTATCCAAGGTGTTCAGGTCTTGGGTATTGTTCTCTCCAGAAAGAAAAGGCCGATTTAAAACAATATCTATAAACTCTAATTTCATCATAGAAGCTAGTTTGTTACAGTTCTTGGCTAAGTTATTATCTGACATTTTAATTAAATTTTTACAAACTCCCCAACACAAAGAAAATCCCCTTAGCTTTACAACAATAAAAATACCCACTTAAAATAATACAGTTAAACTATTTACTAATTTAGAACTTTTCCAGAGTTTTTTCCCTCGAGATCTCCCTTAAAAACGCCCCCAGACTAAGTAACCCCCCGCGCCTCTCCAAACGCGACTCCCCCAGGACTAATTCCCGCAGTTGAAAACCGGGTTCCCACGGAACCCAAAATACAAGCCCTCGCTTGACCAGTCCACCTGGATTTTCACTCTGCCACGCAGAAAACTACCACCCAAACTGCGACCAACAATCGCTAAAAATCACCACGTTGTCCAAACGCTAAAGTTATACCGTACTGAAGGCTTATTAATTTAAATCCCAAACAAAAAGAAAAAACCCGGAATCTACCACAAAAGAAACCCAAAATAAAATCTTAAAACCGTATAATAATCCCCTGAATTCTAAACACCCAAAGTTACAAACAAATTCCCAAATTAATTAATCCAAATCCCGAAAAAAATCTATTTTTAACAGGCCCAAGCTCTGCAAAAACCAATACCGTAAGAGGTGAACACCCTGTGAACCGACGGCTGATGTTTTCACAGCGCCACTCAAGCTCTCACTGCCGAATCCCGTAACACAGAATAAACAAATTGGGAAGTTGAAGGCTCCAGATGGCTGTAAAGGGGTGAATAAAAGTGGCACTACCTGTTGCTCTATTGAAAGCTGCTAGGAAAGGACTTAAATTAGCTGATTCCTCGAAACAAAAACCGAAGGAAGGAAGATTTTCTGTAAGAGTGGGATCATTAATAAGGCGAATTTTTGGAAGCAATTAAGAATGCTTGTTGTGAGAGACATGAAAACAATATATCAAAGAATGCTTGGTTTAGGATACATACTGAGTATACACAATAGAAAGGGAAAATAAAATACTTAAAAAGAATTCGAGTTTTTAAGAAGCTACTGTGGCTATGGATTTAATGTCACCTAAAGGGATTCCCAAAACTCAAGACTCAAAAGTAGAGAATGAGTTAGCAGCATCGAACATGATTGTGTTTTAAGGCATTTAACTGGAGTAGATTTTCGGTGGCCGAATCCAATATAAATTTAAGGTTTTATAAAAGAGATATTTACAGACAAGCCCACTGTAGTAGAAACATAGGAATCACTTAGGCGAATTGACTTACATTCGCCTGACTCGAGCTAGCATAACAAAACTCGCAAAAAATGTGGAATGTTTTTGAAGATTTAATTTTAAATTTAAATATTATTTACTTTCTTGCAGAAAAAAGATAAGGTTCATGGTCATGATAGGGCTAATAATTTAGAAGAACTTCGAATAAAAATCGAAGAAGCTTCTCAAACTATTCAGCCCTAATATGCTAACAAACGTTAGACGGGGTTTTACGATCGTTTGGGATATTGTCTTGCGCAAGAAGGAGGTTTGTTTGAATATTTATTATAATTTCATTTTAAAGTATTTTTTATGTTTATAATTATTTATTTTTCATTGCGTACTATTTTAATTTTAGAAATAAGTTTTGGGTTTAGAGAACTTACTTTTTATTTTGCTTTGGCAATTAATGAACTGACAAATAAAGCTGTTGGTACTTAATTCCCTATTTATAAATAACGGTATTAAGTATCAACTGTTTTCTCAACACATTAGGCCGCATAAATTTATTTTTCGTAACTTTCAAGCGCTCCTTAAACCATACAACACACTCGTGCAAAAGCATATTACAAACTGAAATCCCGTTCGGTTTAATCATGCATGCGGATATTTATCGATCGAAGCGGACAGTAGTAAATTCATCAATTCCCTGCCTATGTTTCTACTACACTGGACCTGTCTGTATACGAGTATTACCCTGCGCTTGTTATTTAAATTAGGCTTAGACACTGGCTCAAGAGACTAAATATTGGAGTAAAGGGTACTATCGTCAGCAAAACTATAGATGGGATTAAGCGTGAAAGATAAATAATTGATGATGTAAAGAAAAAATGAAGTTGGTGCCAATACTGAGCCTTGGCCACTGCAAGCACTAACTTGGTGAAAGCGAGAAGACTTACTATCTGCAATAATTGATATTTGTCGATTAGAAAAAATAAGAAAGAGACAGGAACAAAGTTTAGGAAAAAGACCGTAGGAAGGAATTTTGTTAAGGAGCTCATCATGCCTAACCTGATTAAATGCCTTGGATATGTCAAGATCGACGATCTGGGACTCACCAAGGAACTCAAGGGACTTCTTTTAATTATGTGAGACCAACGAAAGAACAGCAGTTAAAAGTTTAGTAAAGCTAAATGATCTTTAATAACGTTTATTTATTTAAAAAACTCTGGCATGGAGGAAATATTCTGTTAGTACATTGAACAATTATTCTATTGATTCTTTAACATCCCTCTTTTTATTGTTACGATTCTAGGAATCCCCCTAAAACTCCAGTAAACTTATTATACGTATTCTAATGCAGCTTTATGCGGCTGTTTAAGTTCTTTCTAACTCAAAAGCCTTGCTTCTTGTTTTTTAATGACCCGGTTATTCTACAGGTACCTGTATCTGTATTTAAAAGTGCGAAAGGTGATAAACATTACTGCACCTAGGCCTCAGTAGGCCCGTTGTGCTACCTCCTTAAGGGGACTCCTCACTCAGTACGCCACCCATCCTACTGATTTAAAGTAGGTGAGAACGTCGCCGAGGGGAATCTCCTTAATGTCGGCCAAAGAAAGCCAATACTCGCCCTGCATGGATCTTCTCTTGGACCAGAGTGCATGGCAGTCACAAAGGATGTTCTCCACCGTCTCGTCTTGCTGTTTACAACCTCTACACAGAGGTGTGTCATTTATACCCATTCTAAAGAGGTGTTTTCGCAGTTGACAATGTCCAGTAAGAATGCCCGTGATTAGACGAAGGCTCGCCCTAGGCATTGACAAGTAATGTTTAGCTGTATCTCAGTTAGGATAGTAACTCCCTGGAAAAGTTACAGTTTACTGTTTCATCCCATCGTGTTGTAAACTGCTGAGGAGAGTGTTTTTTGATTAGGTCCCTCATCGTAGACCCCGTCAGACCTACGAAAGGTTCGGGTCCAAAAGGTTTTATCCCTGCAGCCTTCCTGGCCAACGAGTCAGCGATGCGGTTGCCTTTGGAGTGCGCGTGTCCTTTGGTCCAGCAGAGAGTGACCATATTCATGCTGGAAGCGTCCACAAGGGCACGGTGACATTCTAGTACCAGACCCGAGGTGTAGCGTGGTCTCCTCAGGGCTAGTAGTGTCTGTCTACAATCGGTATGGATAAACACGACTTTACCAGTGATGTTTCTACTGCTTATTTATTTTGCAGCTATGGTTATGCCTGTGAGCGCAGTTTGGAGCACGCAGGTACAGGTACCAATTGTCAGTGTATTTCAGGAATGTCTCTATGGTCTGCCAGAATGTTAAACTTTACGATATTGTATGTTTTTTAAAACGCAAGTAAATCTCTTGTTATTGGCTGTCAACTAAACATCTAAAAAACCTATCAAATTTTACTAAACATTATCCCAAGGCCCTTGTGCAATTGGATGCAATTTTTTTTTTTTTTTGAGAAATAATTTTTACCGTAAGAAAAGGCATCCTTAAAACAATGTTTTTCGTCAAATATAACACCCACGGTATGTTAGTACTTGGGCTTTTGGCCTTAGTGGACTGTCCAGAAATTCGAGCATATACCTACAGCCTTACGCCGGGAAAACAGAGGTTAGAGAAAGAAAGCGCAATCAGTCTAGTACCTTACTCTCTTGCTCGACTTGCTCCACGTGCTGATTGGTCGGCGAATTGGTGTATATACTTAGTTTAAAATTTTATTTTAGAATTAAACAAATTAAACAACTTTTCGTTCGAATATATTATTATTGTCCCTAACTACTAACTCTATATTCTGAAACATACTATGTCCTTTCGAGAACCATCCCGTATATCTATGCATTGCATAGCAAGTACCATGGAGTACTTGCTGTAGTCGCTGTCTGTCTCTTCACATTTCTACTCTCCTAATATTCGTGTATCGCCATTTATCTAGCTTATGCCTTAGAGGCAGTAGATAAAAAGTATAAAAAGCCGGTTGCACCAGTGGTTACATGAAAAAATAGATAGATAATTTATGTAGAACTAGGGTTCTGCAGCAGCACTGTTGAGATATATGAGGAGGTGACATGCAAACGGACTTAAGTCACAATAAAACTTGTAGCTTTGTTCTTAAAAAGGGATAACAAGTTCTAGTTTATTGTACAATGGTATGGGATCCAAACATAAAAACAAAACACTCATTTCAGCTTGGGTAACTAAAAAAGTAGTTAAAAAAGTTAGTTTTGTCATAGTTTAAAGAATATACAATATATAAGATAGGTCACTTCCATATAAACCTTTGATGTTTTGGCTTCAAAGAAACCGTGCGGCATCTCCGCTGATCGCAAACCGACAAAAAAATTTCTGGAGATATTTGTGTAAACGATACCAATTTATTCAAGCCTTTCGTCTGATCGGGATTGTCGGGGAACGCGGAGTAGATTTTTCATTATTTGCATGATTATTACGATAATTTGATGAAGTTTATTGACATGAAACCTAAAGACTTGGGGATTTGGAGGAGAAGGCAAAACTTCGGCTGACACTAGGTTCCACAGTCTGGACAATCTAGGAATGAAGGAACTAACAAAGTGGAAAGTTCTGGGCCACTTAAGATAGACTGAAAAAGAATGCATAAAAACGACACTACGTGTCGCTCTATTGGAAGCTATCAGGGGTGGAACTATACTGGCCGACTTCTTAAAGCAGAAGCCGTAAAAATATCTATAAAAAGCTACAGATCCCCTACAGCTCGCTGGTGGGCGAGAGAAAAAGGCTTTCCTGTAAGCATGGAATCATTAATAGGATGAATAGCCCTTCCCTGAATGAAATAAAGAATGCTACGAGTTGTTGGAGACGCCAGTCCCTAGATATGAGAACAATACTCTAAATATGGTCTATTTATACATGAGAAGGTACATATAGGTAATTTTACCCAAGCTTTCAATTGAACAAATGTTAAAATATACCTCCTCTAGCAGGCTCACTGGGTAAACCAACAGATGGAATCGAAAATGAATGAATGCGACTCCTAAAAGGGTTTGAAAATTCCTCATCTTTGAAATGCAAAGCACAAACTCTATTACGGTTCTGACATTGTTCTAGCGTATAATGAACAAATTTATGGAACTCAGTGAATCCCAAAGCACTTTACCAAGCTTGACATTTAAAAGTTGATTATATTTTTAAAACAAATACCAATAAAATAGTCTAGTCTATATGATTTATATTAATATGGTCCTTTGGACATCCAAAAATCGATAAATCGCCTTTTATTCTACTTTCACAATTATCCAATGAACAAATATTATTACCAACTATAATATAATATATAACTAACCACAACTAACCACAACTTTTTAGGGACCAAAGCACACGGTTACAGCAAAATGATTTCTGGCGCACTGCGTATCAGTCGTCTTTACACCATAGACAGTTATGAATATATTGGACAGGGGGGATAAGAGGGGTGCGTTTTGAGTAGTAGTAAGGGTCCCCCTGGAAGGATCCCTAGGGTTCAGGCCCCCGAACTCCCCCTAGGCTTGCCAACCACCCCTCGCCTCTCCTTTTGGCTGAGCAAGTCCTCACTACGTGTTTGCCATGTTGGCTATCCCCGGTTGTTTGGGGTTTTGAAGTTTTTGGCTTGGCCTGAAATCTGGCTTAGCGGAGTGGGGTTTAAAAGTGACTGAAAGCTGGGGCCCTTGCCCCAGTGACTGGGACAATCCAAAAAATTTGGATTTTGGGCTTAGCCGAGAGGCCTGGGTGGACCCCCGGGGCCTTCCTGTAGGGTACCGGGTACCATCCTAAAATCCGGGGCCAAAATTTGAATTTTTGGTCTTTTTTGGGGCCTTTGGAGAGCTGGATCAACCCAGAGGTCCCGGATCAGAGGGTTTGGATGTTTTCAGCTAGAGGTAGAGTTTTTTTGGCTCTTTCTTTGATAAAAGAATCAAAGGGTGTGAGTTCGAATTCTCTTTGAATTTGCATGTTGCGTAAAAAACCGGGGGACGTTGGCCGCATTTTGACATGCGGTTTTTAAAAAAGGT
>JAHBCN010024506.1:0-11923 GCA_019359885.1 Listronotus oregonensis | reverse complement strand
ATATGTATGTGATAATTTGGTGAACAGGCTGGGCATACTGTCTAACGGCTTCCTCCGTATCACTGTATGTTTAACCCCATTATGCATTTGTGGAACCAAGTAAAATCAAAGATCAGAGCAGAAAATGTTACACCTACTTTATGTCCCAGTGTTATAAATTTCATAAAAAATGTAATTACTAACATACCAGTTGAAAGCTGGAAAAATTCACAAGCACATTATAAAAATTGAGGACTCTTACATTTTTATTCAAAACAACACAAATCCTATTGTAATTAATTTCAATGATGACTCTGATAGTGATAGTGAAACAGAAGTAGATTTAAATATTAAATTTATTAAAACTTTGCATATATTTAATTTCTTAATGTAATTTTAAGATTATACCTACCTAAATAAACAATAAATTATAAATCTTTATATTATTAAAGTCCGTCCCTAATGTTCTGTCCTTTAATACCCACCGATCCGCAGTTTTATTGCTGTCGGCAGGTATAATCCATAAATGAAGGCAAGAGCTAACACGGTATACTTTGGACAGACTATACTAAAGCATATTATTTGAGATATGTACTGTCATACTTATAACTATATAATAACGCTGTCAATAAAGTAATGTTCTATTTTGAAACCCAATAATTTCCTAGTTATTATTTTAATGTTTCGACGGTTTTATACCAATATTCTACTTCTTATTTTGTAGGGACTGTAAAAAAAGGATATAAAAACTTTTTATTTATAGTGCAGGATTATTGGTTAGGGACAATTCCTACAAATTTCAAATTTTTAAATTAAGTTGCCATACCCAAAGCCCTGTTGCAAGTTTACTTTAAGTTATTAGAGATTTCGTGGGAAGGAGTTAAAAAATTGTAAGTTTTTCATGTGATTAAAATATTTCAAAGGTCGCTTAAGGGATCAAGGGGCCCTCATGATCTTGGGGGCCCCGGTGCACAGCACTACCTACCCCTTCTATAGATACGCGCGACTGCTTTTATTTGGCACTCCCTATATAAGTGACGCCTAAACAAAAAAAACTAATCATATTCACATGTTTCGTGCTTCTAAAGCTCTCGACGTCCTTTTCTGTCCGCAACTATTTAGTAATTAAAATTTTAATACCTTGGCAGCAAAAATTAACATCATTAAATAACATAAATTTATATTAATAATATTAAATATTATGAACAGTTACACATGAATATTGAATATAAAATGTCCATTTCAGACGTTGATTTATTGAGTATTCATGGAAATCTTCACCTGCATTTTGCTTGAAAGGTTAGTTTTTGCTTCGGTGTGAAGGCACGCTGGTATTCGGACTGAAAAACGCGGTATTTTTGTGACACAAAAGTATACATTAATGCGTATTTAATTTAATATTCTGAATATAGAAATTTTTTTTTCCTATGACCAAAAATGAAAATGATTTAAAACCCACTTTTGATTCTTCAGAAAACAATCAATATTATACCCGTGTTGAAATCTACTTTTTCCTACGGGCGTGCGGAAAAGTCCACTTTTCCGCACGCATTTGAGTGCGCCAAGTTGAACTTTTCCACACGGCGTGCGGATAAGTGAACTCTTCTGCACGCCGTGCGGAAAAGTAGAACTACTCTTAAATCTTACAGGTAAGCAAGATTTATATGTATTTTAGTAATTGTAGGCTATTTCATGCAATATACGAAGCCATTGCAAGTTTTAGTTTATTCTGTTTTTTGTATGTTACTTCGTAATTTTCAATATTTCAACTAAGACACAAAAAAACATTTTTTTAATTACCCTGTATAATATTAATAAATGATTATGACAAGTCAAGCAACAATATGTAATCTTGGTGATTTTAACAAATGTCAGATTTTTTCTTCGTTTCCATATGAACAAGCAATTGCACAAATGAATTTCAATACAAACAAGCATTTTTAATGAAAAGGCGTCATAGTATCTTTTTTTAATTAAATAAAAATCCGATGAGGAGCTACCAGATTCTATCCTGGATGCAGCAAATACCGTAAGTTTTAATTTATTACCAGCAAAATCTCGTGAAAAATATGGAAATCAATAAAGTCATTTCGAAAACTGATGTTCTAGCAAGGGGACAAAAAGTATTAAAGAAGAAGTGTTCTTGGCCTATTTTGCGGATTTGCAAAAAACGTATAAACCTAATACTTTATGGAGTAAATACTCTATGTTAAAATGTGTCCTCAAAGTGAGGAACCTTGATTTAAGTTCAAATTCAAGCTAACATCACTACTTAAACACCAAAACGTGGGATACCGGCCAAAAAAATCAAAAACTTTCAGCAAAGAAGAATTTTCAAGATTCATCAAAAAAGCACCTGATAATATTTACCTTCTAATAAAAGTTGCTACAATTTTTGGATTAGCCGGTGCTTGTAGGAGGGATGAGCTTACAAAAATAATGATTGATGACATACAGGATAATGAAAATTTGATAGTGGTGAAAATTCCTGACAGTAAAAATAACACTTCCAGAGTCTGTAGTGTCCGATAAAACAAATAACGGACTTTATCTACAATTTGTACCGTAAATATGCAAATTTGCGAAAACCACATACCCCACGCAGACGTTTTTTTGTCCAGTAGAAACAAGGAGCATGCAGTACGCAATGTGTGGAAATAAATTCAATAGGTAAAATGCCTTCAGAAATTGCTGCATACCTAAAATTAAAAAATCCAGAAGAGTACACTGGACATAGTTTTCGTTGATCCTCTGCGACTATATTAGATTCTGGAGAGGAATTACCAATGTCAAGCGACTTGGGGGCTGGAAATCAACGGCTGTAGCTGAGGTTACATTGATGAATCCACAAATCAGAAAAAGATATGTCGAATAAAATACTGACTATGAACAACTCCTCCTAGCTAAGTCAACCTTCATCAAACCGTACAATAAGCGCTTCCATAGCCACCCGCTAAATGAAATTACAGGTTCTGCAATTAATTTAAATATGCTAAAAACTGTTCTTTTGTTGTAAATGTTATCAACAAATAATTCCCATTTATAAATATGTTGTAGTAGTTCTTTTAGATTAAACATAATTTAAAAAATAATCATTGCTTTAATATTTAATAATAATTAATATAATTATAATAATAAAATTTTGTTCCTAACGCTTGCGCAAAGTGACTTTTCCGCACTTGACTGCTTGCCCGAACTCCGCTTCGGGTCGTTCGGGCAACGGCAGTCGCGTACGGAAAAGTATCACTTTGCGCACTTGTTAGGAAAAAAACTATTTCTAATTTTGACATAAAAAGTGACGTTTTTTAAAACTGACAGGCGTATGGAAGGTTTTACTTTTCAACACTACTGTTGAAAAGTAAAACTTTTCAAAACTACTTGCGAAAAGTCCATTTCATCACCAATTACACAAAAAAAATATAAACAAATATATATTTCTTCAAGCCAATTATTAAATTTTTGATAAGCCAAATCGTACTTTGATTTCGGTTTTTCAGGGATCAGACTAGACATTGCAATTTGAGCAGCTTCTTCTACATCACTGAGGACATCCAAACTAGATTGCGACATTTTTTGGCTTGAGAAATGTAGAATCTTTCTGACACTAACTATGTCACTAAAGATGCCGCTATTAAACGACGCCTAGCAACCGAACTAAATACAGGGTTCGAAAAACTATAACATCGAATTTTTTTTTAAATTTTCTTGTAATAAAATCAGTTTAATTCAAAATTATAAAAAAAAATTGTATGATACACGTTAGGAAAAGTCTATTTTGTGTAACTCGCGATCGTTATACAAAATGAAACTTTTCCTAACTGGTCTCATAAATAACTATTTCGACTTTAGAGTAAAGAGGTATAGGGTATTCCATTTTTGACACTTTTAAAGGGTAAAATCAAAATTTAAAAATTTTCACCCGCTTAAGAAATATGGGAGAAAAATTAAAAAAAAATATTAATTTCCAAGTAACTCTATATTTTTTTAGTTTAAAGATATACAAAAAAATGTTTTATACAAGAGTAACTCACATAAAATTAGGCTTATATGAATTAAAAAGTAAGTATTTAATTTTTTGAAACATTATTTTATATATTTTAACAATTGAAACTCAACCCTTATTATGATTAAATAAAAAAAATTGTTTACCCTAGAAACATTAACATATTGTCACAGAGCTGTAATTAAAAAATGTGACTGCCCAGAAGTATTACTCATTTATTATATTGTATTTTTTGATCCTCAAAAATCCCCCCTTACAATATACAATGCAAAAAATCGTACAAAACCGCGGATTTTTAACAAAATATATCGGATCGCTTTTAAAATGCTCCAAAAGAGGGGTTTTTTAAGCACTCCACACTCCCACAACTCCTTCAGTTTTTGTGATAAAAATTCTTTAAAAAAACCATTTTGTTGGTATTTTTAAGAGCTATAAGGTCCTATACAGTATGTCCCAAATTCGTGGGGAATGTATGGGGATCTAGAAAACCACGATAGATAGAAAGTCAGTTAAATGGGGAAAGTTTTGGACAATTGTGTTGGTAAGCTAATCCCGTTTACTACATGGTTTTATCTATTCAGGTTTTTGAGAAATTTTGAAAAAACCTGAAACATGCATTTTCAAAAATCGGCCATATTTTTTTAATAAGTGAACATTTTTCAAATCTGTAAAAACTTCTTCAAAGCAACTTTTTTGTTGAATATGATCGAGTAGTCAATTTTTATTTTTTACGTTTCGGGTTTTTAGAATCATCATCGACTTTATTTTTTCATATGGACGCCATATTGGATTTTTACGCAGCCAAATAGTGCTTTTTATTATAATTTTAACAGTGTATAACATGTTATAATTTATGAGTTTATAACCTTATTTATTTCAAAAAACAAATTTTTTCTCAGTTGGCCTTGATTCCGGCGAACGTCATTTTTTTTTTGTAAACAATAAAATATTAGTAATTGCCAAGGTAGATAAGCTGAACAGATATTTTACAGAAATGAGTTTCGCGAACATAGCTATAATGTTTATACCGTGTTACAACAAAATGTAATGGCGCCCATATGAAAAAGTAAAGTTGTTGAATCATCATCAACTTTAATTTTTCATATGGGCGCCATATTGGATTTTTTCGCAGCCAAATAGTGCTTTTTATTCTTATTTCACCAATGTATAACATGTTATAGTTTAGGAGTTTATAACCTCATCCACTTCAAAAAACAAATATTTTCTTAGTTGGCCTTGATTCCGGCGAATGTGCCTTCAAATCGACGAGATGCTGCAGTTAACCAACGTTTTAAAGAGAATCCAACATCTTCAGCCAGGGATGTTGATAGAGAATTCCACATACCTAGGTCAAACATTCATAGGGTAGTTAGGACTATTTAAAAAAAATATCGTTAATACGTTGAGAAATATGGACAACATTTGGAATTTAAGGTCGTTATTTTACATCTTCATTTTAGTAGAAATATTAGTTTAGCCACTTTTTATTTTTTTTTTCACTTGTTTCAATTAACTTGTTACCTGTAGTTTTTTTGTAACACGGTATTAACGTTATAGATCTGTTCGCGAACCCATTTCTGTAAAATATTTGTTCTGCTTATATGTTTTGCCAATTACAAATATTTTATTGTTTACAAAAAAAAATGACGTTCGCCGGAATCAAGGCAAACTGAGAAAATATTTATTTTTTGAAATAAATGAGGTTATAAACTCTTAAATTATAACATGTTATACATTGCTTAAATCAGAATAAAAAGCACTATTTCGCTGCTTAAAAATCCAATATGGCGTCCATATGAAAAAATAAAGTTGATGATGATTCTAAAAACCCGAAACGTAGAAAATAAAAATTGACTACTTGGTCATACTCTACAAAAAAAGTTGCTTTAAATAAGTTTTTACAGATTTAAAAAATTTTCACTCATAAAAAAAATATGGCCGATTTTCGAAAATGCATGTTTCAGGTTTTTTCAAAATTTTCAAAAAGTGTTAAACCTGTAGTAAACGGGATTATTCTAACATAATTGTCTAAAACTTTATTTGTTTTCATCTATCGTGGTTTCCGTCCCCAAAATTCCCCACCAATTTTAATGTATATTAAAACTGTCTAAACCCACTTAAAAAAAAAACTTTAAAGGGCTGAACAAGGTATTTTCTATATAAATACACCGTTTTAGACGTTTAATCATATTTAATTGCCTATATAGTAAATAAAAAAAAAAACACAAATATTTGTAATTTAAAAGCTACAATTGAAAACAGAATTTTACCATCCCCTCTTATTTAAAAATTTTTTAAAAAAAAGGAAATTTTTTTTTTGAAAATTTAAAATTTTCAGCTATATATTTTTTTTTTAATTAAAACAATTTAAATCGGTTAAAATTTTAGAATGTATTTAAATACATGATAGAAAGAAAAAGGGCTGACTGGGTACCAGGCCACGGGGCCACCCAGGCAACGAAGGTGCAGACCTAGCCAAAAGAGGATCAGCCATGGAAATGATAGGCCCGAGCCATTCTGGGGGAATTTCGGCAGGCCTCTTTAAAGATGTATTAAGAGCGGGTAGACAGGAGTTTCAAAGCTGGTGGGAAAACACCAGGACAACGTCAGGCAAACGTTAATTAAGACCTGCTCGGCCAAGTTTACTTGGACCTACTGAGCCAGCTAAGGTCGAAAAACTGTAGGTCAACCAGGACATTGCAAACCAAGCACCTGGAAAGAAAGGGGTTGGAGAGCCGGAGGTTCTGCCAGGAGGCTGAAGAAACAGCCGACATGTGTGGTGCCACTGCGAAGACTGCGGCTTTGGTTTACAGGCTTGGTGAGGAAAAGCCAAAACCGGCAAGATATATGTATTTAAGTGGCGGCTCGTGAGTTACAAATATAGGGTTCTGCACAGCAGCAAACGATTAGAATAAAATTTAACAAACCGGGTTAAAAATAACATAAATTAAATTAACAGATTTGAAAGCAAGTGAAAAACAGTTTATACAAAATGTCCAAAAGAATGTCTCCGAAGCCCAAAGGCTTTTTTTTATAAATTGTTGATTCTTCGGGGTCTTTTTGGGAAAACTTTTTCGAACCTTCTCATTGAAATTTGAAATTTCCTTTTCTTTCAAATTGATGGGCATTGATAGAGCCACTAGACGATCCTGAGTCATAGAATTACGAAAAAAAAATTCTTGATTCGTTTTGGTAGAAAAGATCTTTCATTTCTGCAGTCGTCATTGGAATTGTTATAAGAATTTCTAATATTCTTTTGGTTTTTTGGGAAAATGCCCCTGAAAAAAATTATTTTCTATTAAAAATTTTAAAAACGGAAATGTTTTTATAGATTTCAGTCTGCTTTTGGAATAAATTTGAAACCAGTTTTTCAACGTTCTTTATCTATGTCTGGATAACAAACAGAAATTTAAAATTTCCCGGGAAAATTATCACAAAATTCCCCAAATTTATTAGAATAAAATAAAGTAGCCGCAGATAAATGATTTTTAAATGCAAATCGATCTTTCGCACAGTTCAAAATTACACCGATTTCTATAGCGGCAAAGATGATCCAATTTACGTCATTTCTACGAATTTTAGATAAGGGCCGGTGGATAATGAAGAAGCTTCTTTAAAGACTTCAGGTATTTAGTTTCTTAGTGACATACATTCTCTCAAAAGTCTTTAATTTTTTTGTTTATTTTACAGGGTCTGTTTGTATTTTTTGTAGCTCGTAAAAAGAACATCTACATGAGGCATGACACGATGGAAAAAAGTTACCAGAAAATAAAATTTTTATCTAAAAAACATTCTTCTGATAGGACCGGCACTCCCAGTTTGATTAGTAAAGAGTTTCATGTTCTCCATACATTCTATTAAAGATTCCCCGGGTTTAAAAACAATATTAACAGTGCGGATGTTAAAATTCCACCGAGTTGGCGCACCATGGGGAATTCTTCTTTGAACTAGTTTGGCCCTACATCACACGTTGTGGCGAATTTTAAAAAATTTGGTTTTTTTCTTGCAAATTACAAAAAAAGTCTTACTTGTGAATTTTTGAAGCAGCTTTTAATTATTAAATTCAATTGATGCCTTGCAGTGCACAAAATGGGCATATGGAAATTTCTCCTTAATCCTTGCCTGGACTCATATGCCTTCCACCAACGGTCGCCATCGTAGCTTTTGAGCAATTAGTTTTTTTTGGTTGATTTTGTGTCTGGTAATATTACATTCAAAACTTGAAATATCTTGGTGAGGGACTCTGCATTAACACCAACAAGGTTTGATATCCAGAAACGTTCTATAGGTTCCCTTACGTGAATACCTAAGATTACTACTAACTGCGTCTTTGGGACAAATCCGGGTTTTTTCTCTAAATTATTGCCAGATTTGGGAGACGAATTTCTTCCAAAATTCACTCCTGGCATACTTCTAAAATACAGCCCCAAAAGTCATTTTGAATTTCTTTTGAAATCCCTTTAAACACTGTCGACTTTTCTAAATGTTCCTCCCCAAAAAAAATTTTCAAGCCTGCACCAAAGTTTAAAAGGGCCCAAAAAATTCCCCGGGTTTTCGAGACACTCGTCTCGTAAAAACCCCCCAAGTGCCAATTCAAATATTCCACAAAATTTAAGCAACCCAAAATTTTAGACAAAACATCCCGATTTTTTGTCACCTCTTCAAAATTTTTGAATATTTCCCCGGGGCAGAATCTAGTTTTTTCCCTTTTTATTTACGGTGCCTAATAAAGAAAATTTTTCCAATTTTATGAAAAAGGTGCCCAACTTTTCCCGGGTTTTTTTTTTTTGACCCCAAAAAGATTTAAACTGTCACCCCAATTTTTCCCAAAGAACCCCCCGGGGACACAAGGAAAACAGAAAAGAGCATTTTTTTATTGCATCCAAAACCAATGTTTTTGGGGTACACTTCAGTTTAAAAAATTTTTTTTTTAAAATGTTTCCCACGATTTGGGTTTTTTTCATTTGGAAAATTTTTGGAAAGGGGCGTCCAACTTGTTTTTTAATTTAATTTTTTTTTGTAGGTGTACTTTTTAAAACCTTTTTTAAATTTAATAAATTTTTAAAATTTTCCATCTCTAATATGAATAAATAAAGGGGAAAAAAAAAATATCGCTTTTAACAGTACGCGAAAATTTTAGATTTTTTATAAAAAAAAAAATCGGGAACCCATAACTGTTTTGAAAAACTCGTAAAAACCAAATTTCCCTTTTCTTAGCACTGCGTAAAATGCAGAACATTTTCCCCCAAAACAAAGGTATTAAAATCAATGGCGCGGGGAGTCGCGACGTCAGGGGCGAGGGCAAATTACGAGCACAAAAAACCCAAAAATTTTTCGCGAACCAACCCTTTAAAATCCCGCGTATTTTCTCGCTGTTCTTTACACGGGGTTAAAAAAAAAAAAACCCGATGGGGCCCAAGCGGTATGTCCCCAAAAATTTTACAGTTTCCCCTTTTCCAAATTTATAGGGGCAAGCGCGTGGAGATATGTTGTTGACTACGTCTGGCCAAAAATGTCGCGTTCGTTCAATGAAACTTGTCTGGGGGTTTCCCCTTCGAAGTTACTTGTCCGTTTAATTTTTTTTTTAATTAAAACAAATAATTTAAACATCGGGAAAAATTTATTTATTTTAGATTTAAGGCTTATTTTCTTTTTTTTTTTGGGGTTCTGCAGCTCTGCAGCTCTTATGTACCAGCCCCCACTGTGTAGGGGCCCAGTGTAAAGACTCTGGGGTCAAAATTTAAAAGACGGGGTTTGGGGCAAGGTACTGGGAAAAATGTTCGGAGAAACCCCAATAAATCTGGAAAGGGTTTTGGGGGGTGGACCCCCTTTTGCCATCCCCGGGGCCAAAAATCAAATTTAATCTAATCTAATTTTTTTCTAAGGTCTTGCAAATGCTTCAAAAAAGATTTTTGGTTTTTCGAAAAAAAGTAGACTTTGCGTAATTTGCCTTTAAATTTTTAAATTTTTTTTTTTTATGAATAACAGCTAACCTTTAACAAACCACAACTTGGTTTATAATGGTTCCACAGCAATTAAAAAAAAAAACAATTTTCTTTATTTTTTTAAAAGCAACAATTTTGTTATTTACAGTTTTATTTATTAAAATGCATACTTATCGGGTTTTTGGAAAAAACCGGGGTTAAAAAATCAATTTTTTCGAGTTCCCACTTTCGATCGCCAATAATTTAAAAGTATGCTTTTTAAAAAAAAAAAAAGCGTGGAACATTTTTTTTCTAAAATCACTTTTTTAAAAATTCCGGGCAAAATATATTTAAAAAAATTCCCCCCCCCGAGATGGTTTGGCAAAAACCCCCCAAATAAAGGCGCCCTTTTTGGAAGGGGAGGATTTTGACCCCGGACTTTCCCTACTGTTAAAAAAATTTAAGTCATTTCAAGGGGTTTTAAAAAATTTTCCAGGTAAAAAGGTTTTTTTCCGGGGCATTTTCCCCAAATTTATTTCCCCTTGTGCCTATAGTAAAAACTATAATTGTTTTTGGTATAATTCAATGGTTTACATTTGTTTCAAAAAATAAATTTTATGCAAGAGGCCCATTTGACGGGTTCAAATTGTTTTCATTCAGATTTAATGCATATACAATACGCATATTCCTATATGTTTTTCTTCTTCTTTAACTCTTTGCAGTATTCCCACATAATTTGGGAAAGACCTATGTTTTAATTAAATTAAAAAATTTTTTCGTTTTTTTTGTCTTTTTTTAAACAAGTTTGCATGACCAAAAAGGGAAGATTTTTAAATTTGGCAAAAGAAAAATTGGGCCCCCTTTTTAACGTAAATTGATCGTGTAATTAATATTTTAAGGAATGTATTTTTAATTTGGGGAAATTTAAATTTATAAATTGTTAAGTTCTATTAGAACATAAATTATATAATTAACTAATCCATTTTTTAATTTACCTTGTTCGGATATGGGAGAATTCAATTTTTGGGGGGGATAGTCTTGTTATGGTTATCCAATTGTTTAAAAAATTTTTTACGTCACTTGATTTAAAATGTTTGAACATTGATATTGATGGGGTTAAAAAACCATAATAATTTACTTTTTTTTATGGTTTTCCGTCGATAAACAGTTTTTTTTTTTAATTAAAATTTTTTAATTTAACTCTTGTAGTATTCTTACCGAAATTTATTCTTCAATGCATGATAACAAGGGTGGTCTAAAAAAATTCTCGTCCACCGACGGCCATTAAACTTTTTGGGAAAAAATTTCCCCAAAATTTTACTTTTTTTCCAAAATTTTTTAAATTTGCTCTTTTTTCCTTGTTTTACTTTTTTAAATTTCTATAATAAAGCAAAAGGTAAAAAAAATATTTATATTTTATAAAAACTAAAAATTAATAAATTAATTAACAATTTAATAAATTTAAACAAATTAAATATCCCCCTTCCAAAAAATTTAATATTTTATTGCGGCCCATTTTTTTTTTCTGATTGTAAGACAGAATTTATTTTTCCGGCATCGCACGGTGGGGTATTGAAGGCCGAAAAGGCAAAAAAAAATATTACTAAATTAAATATTTTGCTGAGCTAACATCATATTGGGGCCCGCCAAAAGGGTTTTTCTGATAATCCCCCCCCTTTACTCTTGATACTGGAAAAGCATTAGTTTTTTTTTGGGGTCTATTGAAACAGTTTGTGTATGATCTATTAAAAAAAAATTTAAATTTAAAACAGAAAATAGAGAATATTTATTTATTTGTTTACCGCTTTTTTTCGATGGCTAGCACTTTCAAAGGTATTTAACAAAAATATATATCTCGGTTTATTTACTCTTGTGGCGATAAAAATTTTTTTTATTTATTATTTTAAGCAATTTATTCATATTTTTTTTTTCAAATTAAATACTCTAAGGATTTTATTATACTTCCCCAATTTTTCCAAAGGTTTTTAAATAAAATTTTAACAACACATCAAAAAAA
>JAHBCN010024505.1:0-11980 GCA_019359885.1 Listronotus oregonensis | reverse complement strand
AATAAAGCTTATTTTTTACTTTTGGCTTTAGCCATACGGCCAGTCTCAATATGTAAGCTCACTTATAACAAGTATTTATTTTAAACTTTTTTTAAATTTGGAACATTAGGTCATAAACACATATAGACAAAGACACAAGCTTTATGCCATAGACTTTCATTAGAGCGACTTTTCTCATGAACACGAAGAAAGAAAGAAATATAGAAATTTGACATTTAATAATCCATTTTTTACAACTTTAAAATTAATTTTTAACCCAAAAGTATTACAATAAAACATTTAACCTCTTATAAATGTCTTGCAAAGTCAATATTTATACCAAGTTTATTTGAAGAGCACAATCTAGTAACGTATGACACACAATTTGTCAAACAATAACTTATTTCAGGTAATTTTTATAACAAATATAATTAAATTGTAAAATCACGGTGCATTTAGGAAAAATTAGAAAGGTTATTTAAAACTTATTCCATACAATTGTGGGGATTATTCAGCAAGATACTTAAAGCACAATAACACTTAGAAAAGAAAAAAAAACACTTTTTGCATAGCACTAAAAACTAAACCGCTATTTTTACAAGCCAGTATTCCGCAAGAAATATTTGTTGCAAACAACAACATAGTTTACGAGTAGAAAACAGAATTTAAAACTTCTATATTTTTTATTTAAATATATGTGTATCTTTTATTTTAATACAATATTACATATATAAATATAATACCTTTTTATCCTTTGGCTTGTTAGTATATTTGTGCTTGACAATGTTTTTTTAAACAACTTATGGAAATATTAAGATGCTACATGGCTTATGCAATATTTGCATTGGTTTTGGTTGTTTTTGTTTAATGATTATTTTTTGATATTACAAAGACATTATACTCTTTTCAATTTTCGAAGATTATAAATTATATTCCTATCGGAAGTCTTTCTGTTTAAAATATGGTTAACATATATTTTTAAAATATACACCGCAAGTCTCTAACTTGGAATTAATTCAATAAATTAAAAGTAAATATATATACACCATCTCCCATTGTCCCATACTTTGGATATGAAAATATTGATGACTTTTTTAATCGGAACCTAAGTATTTTTAAAGCGCTTATCCAGTTTTACAGAAATTTTTAATTTTAAATCGGTTTTTTGTATAGTTTTTGCGATATTAATTAACAAAATTTAACTTAAAAAATAACCATAGTTTATTTACAGTTATAGTGTTTCTTTATTATATGCTGAAAAGGACCCCGCCCAATCCTTATGGAAAATGGGTTTCGGCCAATTTTGAAACTTTGCAGATTAATAATTCTTAACACAGTAATTAAAAGTCTTAATGTGCACGAAAGCTGATTACTTCTTCCTCCCCCTTTCTCCCCAACACCCCGAAAGGTTAGAAGGATGCATTTGACTCATTATTGGTCAATTGCCAAAATATTTAATACATAGCCGAAACTTTATTGTAAATCCGCCAAAAATTTAATACTCCCCCCCCCCACCCACTATCCACTACCCAATATTATTCAACCCCAATAATTGAACTCCCCCACCCAAAGCTGTACCAGTGCCTATCATGAGACATTTTTCTGCTTACAGGTTAACACACACATACACATAGATATTAAGAACTATTAATTTGCAAAGTTTAAAAAACATTGGCCGAAACCCATTTTACACTTGGATTGTGCTGGGCCCTTTGGGGTCAGTGATTTTCGTTCATCGTTAATCGATCCCGCATGTCGAAATTATAAAATTAAAAAGAAAGTTTAACACTTCTTTATGATACATTCTGTATTATTAAAAGTGACACACAATAACTTATAATGCTATTGCGAACAAAGAAGGTCCTATATTTTTGGATATCGGCATCCTTAACGATTGTAACTTTTAAATTTGACAGCTGTCGTCCTGTTCGAAGTAATTGGGATTCCGATATCAAAGAATTTCATACGTCATTTTTTGTTTGCAATGAAATTTAAAGTAATTGAGAGTAAATGTTTAAATTTACGGGATGTGTCATAAAAAAATTTTAAACGTTTTTTTTTGGGAATCCAAAAAATTAAACATAAAGATCAAAGAGACCCTAAATTTTTTGTACGTATTGAAGAAACATTATTTATGTGAATAAAATATGATTTTTTTAAAGAAAAATTTTAATATCTAATCTCTCGCAAACGACACGGGCGAAAAATTTTAACTTGGGCAGTTATGTATTGATATGCGCTATAAAAATATTTTTAAAAATACTTGAGTTCCGATTTTGCAACATCATCGATACTGTGATATCTTACATTTGGGATAAACTGTAAAAATATTTCTTTTATAGAAAAGAGAGATACTAAAGATACTTACTGGCGGGACCAAACTTTTTCAAAAAATTACTTGTTTTTAAATTACACGGGCCTACAAAATAAAAAAAATGAAGGTCTAAAAGACTTGACCATGGTATTTTTATATTTTTAGAGTCCGTTAACGTGTATTTATAACTTGCACACACACACACACACACACACAACACACTGCGTTATACTCAATCAAAACTCTTATTATATTATAAATATTTTTTATTTAGGGTATGTTTTTACATTACAATACCTTGTGGCAATTAAGTGTTTTTTAGACAAGGCCCTATTCTAGAGGATTGGAAGGGAAAGGCAGTTAAAACGAGAGTATTTACCTTTTATATAAAGGGGATTTGTCCGTTATCGCCAAAGCTCAACTCCTGAGAAGATGGAGAGCAGCCAAAGCTATTGATCCGAGAGCTTTATTCTGAATTTTTGATACCTAAAACTATCAAATTTTAAATGGCATTTTATACATCTGTACCCTATGTAGGGTAGATATCAGCTGAAATAAATGGTTTGTTTTTAAAGGAGTCTTAAGAAAAAATAAATAAAAATTACATGCTAACTTTTTCTGCTAAACAAAAAAAATTTATTCTTTTCTATTTTTTTAAATAAATTATAAAACTTGGTACAGAGAAACTTATATTTTTAGTTAAAAAATTATGTTATTAAATGCACGCTATAAGAGAAATCAATAACACAAAACACGGCTATTATTCTGTCCAATACATTATTTAAAAAAATGTTGTTATCTTTGAAACGGTCACGTTGTCAATAAAAAGATAGATGAATATAAATAGAACTTCTGTCTCGATGGACTCGACTAAATACCAAATAGTGGTAAAGAAACAAAATTATTACAATTAAAGCCATAACTTTGAACTTACTATGAAACACACAATGTAAACGTATACAACATAATTTCAGTTTTTGCACTATATATTTAAATTTTGTAATTTGCAATGTAACGATAAAAATGTCAGAGAGATAAAACTTTCTGTTACTTTCAATACACTTATTAGTTGTTTAAGTTTATGCTACGACTAACTTAATCCGAGCTACAAGATACTAGGTGATTATGAAAGCAGTCTTGGGAGAAGAGACATAAAAAAATACTATACCCACGTGTGCTGCTATGGATGACTTATCTTGAACTAAAAGATCACAGATTTACTTTTTACCTTTAGTCTTGCAAATAAGTTTAATCTGGGCTTATAAAAATAACCAGATCACAAGAGTTTTGTTACTTATAACACCTCTGTTACCGAAAAAAAAATCCGTTCTCTTTCTTGACGGAAATATTACACAAATGAAAGTGGTGCCCAAAAAAAAAAAAAACAGTATATACAAAAAATTTACTACAAAAAACATATTTAAAAATATAGTTTGTTATATTTTTAAATACCGTTATTTAATTATTGATTATTTTTAAAACAAAACTTAAAAAATAAATTATTATATCAACTGTCAAAGTTTAAACTGAAGTTTTCAACCTATAAATACGGTTTTTAAAAAGTAAATCCTTAAAATGTCGCTTAAATTATTACTTTACTAATATAAAAAAAACAATTATTTTTCAATTTATATTAAATTATTGCCAAAAGTTAAATACATTGTTTGTTACAAATTTTAGAATATACAATTAAAAATATCATTTTTAAAAAAATAAGTTTTGTTCAATTTTGATTTACCAATTACTATTCCCTCAGTTTGTCTAAACTTAAATTGTTAGGTTTATACATAATGGCAAACAATTAGATATAATAAAATCTTAAATGACCATTGGCGTAATTGAAATTTAAAAGAAACGCCAAAGATTGTAAAGCATTGACTGATTTTCGTAAATTACATGGTAACGGACAAAAAGAAATGTTACAGAACATCGCCATAGCATGCACAATCTACCGCTTTGTGAATTAAATATCATGTCTTTAGTATATCTTCATTCAACCTATAACCAAGAAATGATCCTAAGCTTCCCCATTTAATTATGGACCTATATCCCTTCGTTATTGCTAAATTAATAGAAAAAGGTATTAACTCTTACGCACAAAAAACAAAATTTAGTCCAAGAGATACGAGTACAGCCAAGATTTGGCCGTCATCGGTGATATGGATCTTCTATACTACAATGTATTTATTCCAATCCCAATAGTTACAATTCCTCGCAGGCCGTCACCGTAGTGGATACAGAGGGTAGTTATAAGGGGTGAAAGTGGCAATTTTTTTTAGGTAAAAGCTGTCATCGATGATATGCTTAAAAATATGTCAAGTGAATAGGTATTTAGATAATCAAACAAAATCTCAAAAGGCAGGCACGTGGGTTGATATAAAACGGGGCAAAAATTTGGGTAAAAGGTCGTTAACGGTAATATGACGTTTTTTCATTGAAATGTGTTAATTTATTGCTAAGTGTTACAATTCCTCGCTGGCTGACACTCTAGTGCAGGGGTCTCCAAACTACGGCCCGAGGGCCACATCCGGCCCGCGGACAGAATTTGGCCGGCCCGCGGAGAGCTAGCATACTTGAAAACTCCTTTTAGAGAACAAATAATTTTTATAGCAAATTAAATTTAGTTTACTGAAGTATTCTAATTTTATGTTGAATAATTATTAATATGACATCTACATTGATATGGTCATGGGCTAACTCCGCTAACTCATAACATTCTTGTAGGCTTATTGTTTTGTTTTTGTGATAGGTTGGATAAAGAAACACAGAATTGTAATGGTAAAGACATGTATAATATGCAGAAAATTTAACTTCAGTATATAATAACTAACAAATTTTAAATGAATCCAACTAACATTTTATACATTTTAAATAATCAATAACATAATGACATATGAAATACTAATGAGATTTATGTAATTGAGATTTTCCACTGACAATAGTTTGTAGTAGTGGACTAATTTTACTTGTACCAATTATTAAAAGAGATTTAAGATGCTCATCAGTTAATTTCGATCTGTAAACATTTTTTGTTACTTCATTTTGGAGAAGGTTTTCTCACACAAATAAGTAGTACCAAAAACAGAAAACGACCACGAGCAAATTTATCAAATTATAAATTGTCTCAGTGGAAGACTCTTATAAAATTAACAAAGATGAGTTTTGATATTTGTTCTTAATTATATCACTGCATTGTAGATCAATCATTTCCATTTGGTTCGGGGCTAGGGTTACAATGTCAGTATCAAGGGTTTGAAAAAACTTAATTTGATTCGCAATGGCATCAAAGTCCGGAAACAAATTCAAAATTTATCTTCAAAGCACTCAAAGTTTCGATTGCAAAATCGAAAGGATACTCAGTCTCAGATGTGGCTGAATATTTCACATGTTTTAAAATGTGAAAAACATTTACCTAGTTGTGATTGAAACAGTCTCAATTTCTTGGAATGATTTGATATTAGTGTATAAATCAGGAAGATGTGGTTTTCTCCTTGCAATCCCAAATTCAGTTCGTTCACATGTTTTGTCAAATCAACATAGAATGCAACTTCCCGCCATGCGTTGTTTTGTAATTCAGTAAGAGGGCGATGCTTTTCATTCAAAAATTTCGATCACTGCTCGAAGTTCAAAAAAACGCTGAAGGACTTTCCCACAACTAAGCCAGCGTACGGCAGTATGATAAGGTAAGTCAGTTTCTCCAATCTCTTCAATAAATTGTCGGAATTGTCGGTGATTCAGCCCAAAAGATCTGATAAAATTAACAGTTGATATGACTGGTTTCAGAACGTCAGACATATCCAAAATTTTCCGCACAAAGACGTTGATGAATGATACAATGTAAGACTAATGGTTTTGAACCACCATCATTTTCTACAGCCTTTGACACAAGAGCGACCACTTCTTTATCTTTCCCACTCATGTTTTTGCCTCCATCAGTTGTAATACATTTCAAGTTTTTCCATCGAAGGTTCTTTTGATTAATGGCCATTTCAACTCCTTTAAAAATATCTGTACCAGTAGTTGTGCCATGAATACTATACATATCAAGAAGTTCTTCGTGCACTTCATAGCTTTTATCTACTCCTCGAATATAAATCAACACCTGAGCAGTATCTGACACATCCGTTGACTCATCCAAGGCCAAAGAAAACCACTCAAAATGTCCATTTTTGTCGAACAGTTGAGAGGATATATTTTCAGCGATGTTTTCTACCCTTTGAGCCAAGTGTTTGCTGACATACTGATAGTTTTTAATAAATTTACCTTTTCAGGGCACATTTCTTCGGCTACTGCAATTATGCATTCTTTGACCATTTCTCCACCGGTGAATGGTTTTCCAGGTTTTGCAATTTCAAGAGCCACACGAAAGCTGGCACGAGTTGCAGCCTCTTGTTCAGTTTTGAGTTTTGTAAATGAAGATTGCTGCGATTTCAATCCGCGCTGCATAGCTTCGAATTTTTCTGTCCGCAAACTTCCTGTATATTTTGAGTAATTTTGAAAATGTTTTGTTTCATAATGACGTTTAATGTTATATTCTTTGAGAACGGCTATGCTTTCATTGCAAATCAAACAAAAGCGCCTTGTTACTGGACTCAATTACGAAATCTGAATGTTCCACTGATCTTTGAATTTTCTGCATTCACTATCAATTTTTCGCTTCTTTTCGATACTACTAATTCACACACAAAAGCAACAATTCAAATCAAAATACTGTTATAAAGATGTCTTAAACTTAAACACGCACAAACACGTTTTAAGGAGGTATGCAATATTTTATTTAACAACAGTGTCATAGGAACTGACTTGTGGTTGCGCCACTAGCCTTCTTATATATTCCAATTACTGCCATCTAGAAGTGAGTGGAAGACACCAGAACTTTCTCGAACCAACGAGATTATTCTGTACGTGCTATTAGCGCCATCTGTTAGCGATAGAAGGTACTACCTATTTCCGCTTGTGTCCACTAGATGTCGTGTCACGTTACTCCTCATGGCTCGTACTCTACGACTAATCTAGAAATTACAGATAATGACAGGAAAATTAATAATATGCAGCGTTGCCGTTTTGCGGACTTTAGTCCGATTTGCAGCCTTTTTTAAACGTTGTGTACTTTTTCGGACTTTTTTTTCATCAGTGGACTATTTCACTTCTTACCACCGGCAACAATGATAATTAGGTTTTGGCCCTCGGAACTTACTGGAGTAATCAGTATGGCCCTAAGGCTGGAAAGTTTGGAGACCCCTGCTCTAGTGGATACTGGGGGTAGTTATAAAGATGTAAAAGTGGCAAATATTTTATAGGTGAATGCCGTCATCGATAGTATGCCTTAAAAATTGTTCATTTTTGCTACCTACTCAAAAAGCTAATGAAATAATATGTATACTTCTTACCTTCGTGCACAGCAGACCATGTTGATGCGTTTTTACTACTTTACTACTGGGTTTATCTAAACACTTTTAAAATTCAGGTAATTACAAATATTTCAATTAACACTTGCTAACGGTGCACATAAAAAATACAAACTAACTCATTCTATTACCAGTAATTATTTTTATATTATTATTACACCCGCAATAAATATGTATGAAAACAAAATGGATCCGTTCATTTGCAAAAAGGGTAGAAAATAAAATATCTAATGGGCAGCGCCGACCCTGTCTTCATCAACCCAGTATCCTTTTGTCGGTATATTGGGTCAAATTTACTGCTTAAATTAATTTAAGTTTTACTCCTGTGTAGTCTGTAACTGCAGTACAGAAGTACTAGCCCAACTTTATTTTTTCTCTACCTCAACGGTCGCCTTTCTTTCACTAGTAATTATATCCACAGTTTTGCTGTCAATAGTACCGTTCACCCCAATATTCAGTTCCTCAGTCCAATCTTGCAGCCTGATTTGGAAAACAAAAGAAGTATAATGCAGACATTTTTTTCACAGGACCTTAAATTACTTAGTAACACTAAAATCTTAGACTACCATTGTCTTTATTTGTTAATTGTTACACAACGTTTCGGTTAGTGATGTATATCCAACCGTTTTCAAGTGATAACTGTTATATAGATTTATCACTTAAAAACGGTTAAAGATACATCACTAACCGAAACGTTGTGTAACAATTAACAAATAAAGACAATGGAAGTCCAAGATTGTAGTGTTATTGAAACCATTACATTGTCTAACACTTTCAATGAAACCTTAAATAACTATTAAATTGGGACGCCAAAACTATTGTTTAGTTTAGTTCATCAAGAACACAAATTTGTTCGCTGTCGCACAAAAATTCTTCCAGTGCAAACCCTCGTGAATTGTTCCAAATTAAAAAAAAGGTGAATTTATTTTTGTTAAAATCTATTACGGTATTGATGGTCAATGTACCCTTAAATGTTTATAAATAACTTCTAAATTACCTCGTATAAATTAAATCAATGCCTTTATTCACTCTAAAATAAGACGTAAATGGTTTAGCAAACAGAACGTTCTCATTTAAGACAAAAAAGCAAAACTACGCTAAATCCGATTTATGCTGGGAATGACGTACTCGAAACTAATGTGTAATCCAATTAAAACTTGTTGAAATTCCCATTCAAGAGTTCGATTTTCCGCAGACTTTATTTAATGAGTAAAATGAAATAACCTTGTTTTCCAACGCGTTTTGAAATTAAATGATAAGGCGAAAATAACTACGAAATGCTTCGATTGATTTAAATTATAATTTTCAGTGATGGCTGCAACCGTTGTGGAGCAATTTAAGTCTCATTATTTATTCAAAACTTAATATTTTTTGAAAAAGGAGAAAAAATTAATTTATCACTGTTTACGTCTGTATCTTTAAATAAAGAAATATATTTTTAATAAATTTTAAATAAGTTTTATTTATCTTCTAAAATTGTGCAAAAACTATTTTTAATGAATGCTGTTAAAAGCTGAATACTGGACGCAAAACAATTTTGTTGTAGCTTACCATTGGGATCATGGTACAATATCAACACATATGCCACTTTTGACATCTGGCTTACGTGCTACAAGTACTTACATAACAAGAGACATACATAAATAAAAAAAGTACTTTTCCAAATATAAAAAATTGTTTAAATAAAAATAAATTACTAATTTTGTCTCTACACTACTCATATTAAAGCATTATTATAATTCCCTGTAACAGAATTCAGATTTATTAAATGTCAGTAAATGCGTCATTACTCGACTGTGTAGGCGACCGCAAAGTTTCATTTTTCCTTCGCCGTAGCTTAAGTTTTCACTTTCTCGCCGGCGAAGCAAAAAGTGTTATCATAGAAACATAGATACAAAAAACAACAAGACAAGCGTAACAACTCATTATTTATTACACTTAAAACAATTATTAATTAAATATTAAATGTACTTACTTAATAATTGATTATTTATACGAAATTAAAACACAATCGAAGAGGCAATTTAACAAATATATTTTTGTTGGCAGTGTCCACTAACGGCTTTGTGTTACTATAGCGAAACTGGTCTAAGCCGCTTGGCGAACCCACTTATTTTAAATAATTATTAGTATTAAAAAGATATGTTTTTGCAATAATTTGTCAACGTTTAATGAAGCCTAGAGCGGCAAATATTATGGGCGGAAAATCAACGATTATTTTTTTAAAAAATGTAATCGTAAATTTTTATATGATTATGCAGAAAAAAGGTTCGAAGAAAAACGTTAGTGTAGGGTTGTGCCTATAAGTAGTACATAGTTCAAAAGAAGACCTATTGGTTTTACCGTTTTAATTTATATTTCGTTTTTATATTATGAAATTTGTTTAAAAAATTCTTAGTTAATTTTCTGAATAATTAACTTTTTTTAAATCTGTTTATTAAATTTTTATAAGAATTACTAGTGAAGTTTACATTCTTTTAATGCTAAATTTTTTGTTGTGATATCCAAAAAATATTGGCATATTAGGGCGGCAAAAATATATTAGCCTATGAACGAAAAAAAATAAATCCGGCCGAGGATATAGAAATTAAAAATCGTTTGTAACATTAATTTAAATAACTTTACTGTCCAGGTAGAGGAGCAACTTCGGATAGAAATAATACCGACTGAATTAATACCTATATTGTTACTACTAAGAAAGCATTAAACAACCTTGATACAGAAATAACAATGTCACTTTTGTTTAAAAACGTAAACAAAAAATTGCCTATTTTTAATAACATAGTTCAAAAATTATCATTACTTCTTTGTAAAACTTTAGATAACAATGGTTTCAATAACACACATTAAGGAAAAGATTCTACATATTCTAGAGTAATGGTGACATATTAAAAAAATATATATAAAGTTAAAGCTAAGCAAAATGACTATAATTTAAAGGTTAAGAAATTCCTTATTTTATAAAAATGTACATTTTTCAATACCTAATTTATAATGACAATAGTTGTTTCTTAACTTTGGGTCTTGTGTAGACTGCTTTTTAAAATAAAATCTTTTTTATTGGCATTTTTTAATAATAATTTATTTGATTTTATTTTATTTAACTTGCCTATATTCCCCTTAGCCATAGAAAAAAACTTCATATTGTTACTATAATAATAATTATAATAGTCTGAACGCGTATTTGTTCAATCAGTTTATTTAACATCTAAGGAGGAGGGAGTAAAAAAATGAACCAATGAAGTTTTTGACAATATCCAGAATTATATTCTGTAAGTTTCTCTGCGATTAACACAATTTATAAATGCGGTTCTCACATTTTGCACACTCAATTTTATTTAGCTCCCGCTCTAATAGGAAAACTTTTGCTATTTTTAATATAAAAGATCTTTGTAAAGTTACAATTTTTTTTACTAGTTTTATTGACTACAAATCTTTGGTTTATTGATGACGCCTCTTGAGTGACTGTTATTAAGTAATGACCTATACTGAAAGATATATTAAGCAAATCGCATTCTTAAATATGTACCTCATATATTTTTAAATTTTACATTACTCTAATAACTATGGATAATATTCTGACAGAAATAAGTGGAAGGGTATTATTGAAAAAGTTGCACTGCGCAATTTTTAACGTAATCATACATCATTTATATTTATTTATAGGAGTCATGTGCAGTCCCTTCTAGCTCGTGCATAATTTCATTTTTATAAAATCGCAGTAATAATTTTATGCTTAATTTCCTCAATAAAAAAATACTTGAAAAAATAAAATAAAAATAATAGTTTTACCGTTTAAAAAAAAATAAATTTGTTTATTCTCAAACCATTTTAAAATTGTTTTGGGTACTTTTAATTATGTTACAGTTCAAAAATTGAACTATAACAATTTTCGATTTAAAATACTTTTTTGCATATATACCTTAAATGCGGAAAGCAGGGCTGTAGTTTGAAAGGTTGTTTATAACTAGCTATGGTCTGCGGAATGTTTTGTGTTTGATTGTTTATTGACCTTTCCTTATTTTCAGGGGTCGTTGACATGTTTATGGTAGTTTTTGTAGCCGTGTGGAGTATTTCAAATTGTTTTTCTTTTAATTATGTACATTCATAACTCTTTGTTTTGTTTTTGTAGTTTTGAAGTTTAAAATTTTGACGTTTTAAAATAAGTCAGGTTTAAGGTGAAGTTGTTTTCTTTTCTTCTTTTTTCTTTTTTGGGTAAAATGACTGGCAAGATGTCGTAGTAGCAACGCCGCTTGGTACCGGAGAGGCGGTCTCGAAT
>JAHBCN010024504.1:0-11847 GCA_019359885.1 Listronotus oregonensis | reverse complement strand
GTTCATATAAATGTATTCCTAAACGGTTTTAATTTACGGGTTTTTAAAATTTTCAAAAATAAATCAATTATTATTAATATCTAAAACCACTTTATATTTTTTAAAAAAAGGCATCTAAAAATGTATAAAAAAGTATTTTCTATGTCCAAATTTTTTTTTAATTTTAACCAGGGAGATTTTTGAAAAAAAAAAAAAAACCGTTTCCGCAAAATCATAACAATATAGGTAAACAATATTCCAAGCGAAAACATCTAGATTAAATTTTTTTCCGTAAAAAGAGTCGGAAAAAAAAATAAAAAATTTTTTTGTCCGCCCCGGTTTTTAAAAAAATTAAAAAAAGGGGTCCCCCAGAATTAACTAAAGAAAAAGCGATTTCTTAGGAAAAAAATGTTTTAGGAACTTGCCTTCCCCCAAAGTTGATAATAACTAAGATACGGGTTAAATTTTTTTTTTTTTTTTTTCCCGTAATAATTTCTTAACAGAATGGGGAAAAAAAATTGGGGATTTTTTTAAGGGGAAAAATTTTAAAATTGTCCTTTTTTGTTTTTTAAGGGGGCCCATGGGGTACCCTTTTTAGTGGATAATTTTTTAATTTTAGTATATTGACTTGTTTTTAAAAAAAAGAAGTTACTATATCTTTGGAAAAAAGTATTCTTCATTTGGCCTTCGGAGCAACCCTTTTCGAGATAAATATGCTTTTAAAGGCCCCCCCAAAATGGAAAAGGTTTTTAAAACTTTTAAATTTTTGGTAAAAACCCCTTTAAAAAAAAACCGGGCAAAAACTCCTCAAACCCCCCCCAAAAATCACCTTAAAGGTGTTAGAGATTTGAAGATTTTGGGTGTTTTGGGGGGTTGAGGGGTTTTTGGGTTTTGCCCCCGGGGGAAATCAGGTGTTAAAACTATTGTTTAAAAAGTTTAAAAACAATTTGGGGCCAATAACTATTTTTCATAGGAAAATTGGGTCCTTTAAAATGCATTTAAAAAAAAAAAAATTTTTGAAAGGGAATAAAAAATTTTTTTTTAAAACAGGTCAACAACCTAAGTTAAAAAAAAGTTATGCCACCTTCACACGGTACCGTAGGGGGTCCCTACCAGCAACTTAAAAAAATATGGACGAATTTGAATTTCCCCGCCAAAAACCCCCCAAACCCTTTTTGACCGTATTTTTATTTTTTACGAAAAAAAAACCCAAAAATTTAAAGTTAAACACCTTTTTTTTTGTTATTATTAATTTCAAGAAAGTTAAAAGGGCCCAATCTTGGCCCATTGATCAAAAAATGTCCAGCCCATATGAAAATAACTTCGGTTGGCCCCGCCGATTTTTAATAACGAAATTCCAAAAATAATTTAATGTATTGTACTACACGATAAACAGGCTTTTAGGCAAACATTATCTTTATGAGAGCCGTTTGTTTCGATTGTTTTTTTGTGATTATATTTTGTGGTTTCGGTTTTTTGGATTTAAAACCTTCTTTTTTAGTATTGTGTTTATTAAAGTGACTATAATTTTTGTTTAGTTTTTACTTATAATTTTCAAAAAATGACGAGGTTTATGGTTTTATCTTGCAAATCAAGGTTACCCGATTTTTATTTGGTGTATTTCTTATATTTAAATTGGCCTTCTTATGAGCGTTTAGGTAACCGAATAAATAATAATATATCAATTATAGAAAATGAAAATTTCATGGAAAAGAGGAAAAATGGCAATCTTAACTATCTTTTAGATGATTTCCCACAATGTTTGTGTATTTTTGATTATTAAAAAAAATAAGTTTTACATTTGGGTATTTTTTTTTCATTTAATAAAATTTGTACTTTTTTAAAGGATCAAAAATTTTTAATTACTGGGCAGACCAGGCAAATTTTAATATATACAGGTCCCTCTAATTAAATAAAAAAATCAATTTTATGTTAAGTTCCTTTTTGCTTTTCCTGTTTTTTGAAAGTTTAAATTTTTGGTTTCTTAAACTTACATTATCAACTTTTTAAGCTCGACATATGTAGAAAATAATATTTAACGTTACTGTTACAATGGATCCTGGGTAACAAAGGTTACTAATCATTTTTAACCACTGTTTTCTGTCTCATGAATGTTTGTTATTAGTGAAAATATATGCCTAAAAATCAGTTATAAAAATTTTCACTTTAATGTACAACTACAATCTTAGGATTAGATTAAACTCATTTAACTATCTTGCTTTCTTTTATCACAAAATTGGTGATGCAGAAACTATCATATAATGTTTGAAATTTTTTTTAAAAATTGTTTTTTATTTATTTCAAAAGATTTTTTTAAAAATACAAAACTCCCAAAAATATCGACCATTTTAAAAAGAAGCGTAAAGTGGCGCCATCTATTCTTTCCATATTATATCGATGATGTAAAAAACCAATATTACACAATAATTTTAAATATTCTATGGTGGTACTTTGGTTTCATACCAACAATTTTTGCAAAAAAAAAAACAGTGAATGGTTGAATTTGACATTTGATGATGTCAACTTTATAGATGTAATATAATAAAAAAAAATTATGGAAGTCCGGCTCTGACCCCAACCATTCATTGTGAAACTCCGGGAACGTTCGCTGCCCCACGCCTGGACAATTTTTCTACGTTTGGGCTTATACACCTTTAAACTTCCCTTGGCTAATACGTAAGAAAGGTTTAAATTATTTAAAAATGAAATTACCCCGTTTTTATTACAGCTGGGGCCGAAATACGTTACAAATGTTGTCCCGGTAATGGTCACCTACATTAATGGAAATATAAACTTACCCTCGTTTTCGCTACAAGAGGTCTCAAGTGGTGGTTATATTTACGTCGTCAACAGTCAAATATCCACCTTTCATCACTTCATTTGTGGCTGTGTTTATTGGCTTTCTAAAATTTGGGAAAATTTTTTTTTGACACTGGTGCTTCACTTGCTAATGTTTTAACAGGACTACTGTGGTTTGATGAAGTTGTTGGTGGGCCTCATATGTTTTCTATTAAATATTAATCCGGGCTACGGCGTTATGGATCCTGCTGTTTTGGGAAATTAACCCTGGGGTTTTTTGGCTTTAGGTCGTTATTTTCGGTTTTTTTTAGTATAGGGGGAAAGGGTTTTTTGGGTCCTTTCGGTGTTTTGTGGACGTTTTGTGTGGTTGTGATGGTTTACCTAAAGAAAAAATAAATGATGTCAGCTTTTAAATGTGCCATTGAGCTTCCGCAAATTTTAACATTGTTTTTAAAACTTACTATTACCTTCATTTGTACAGGCTTTGTACCTTCTTTTGTATTTGGGCTTTTTTGGTGTTGTTCTACTTTTGGGGTTTCAGTTGATTTCTTTTGTACTGGCGTCCTTACTACTTGAACTTCTCGTGGTTGTCACAGGGGGTCCCTTTAGTTGTACTACTCACTTTAAGAGGCTTGGTAGTTTCGTGTAGGTTTACGTGTTGAAACCACTAGTCTTTGTAGGTTTTGTAGTGGGTTTAGTTGAAGTGGGTGATACAGGTTTGGAAGGTTTTTGATAAGGTTTTGAGGGGGCTGTAACAGCAGGTCTAGGTTTGGTAGTGGTGTATGAAGGTTTCGTAGAAGTTTTTGTAGGTGTATTTGGTCGTTTCGTTGTTCCAGACTGCACGGGTTTTGATGTTGTTGCTTCTACAAAAGAACCGTCTACTACTTGAAATGTTTGTAATTTTTCAGCTATTGTGGTTACTTCAGTTGTACTTGTGGTGCTTGTGGTACTACCCAAAGGAAGTTTTTCACCAAAAGGCCTTGATGAAGAATTAGGTTTGAAACTAAGTGACGTCGTACTACTAAATTTAATTGGTTGAGAGGATGTTGTGCTTGTTATTGTTGAAGAGGCACTCGATTCCTTGTTTTGCTGACTTAATGTTGTCTAAAGAAGCAAATAAAAGCAAAAATTTAATTTAGTGTTAAGGATAAGTCGTTTATCATAGTTTAAATTTGTCTGGCAAAAATTATAAATATAACTAAAGAGGAAGTAGTCGTCACTGACTAGTAAAAAAATATGTATTTAAAACTAGAAGGTGTTGGGGATGGAGTCAAACAACTGCATCCCCAATACCTAAAACTTACGCAATGCATAACGTTGGCTACACATCAAAACAACAATTTTGGCGTGCACCCAATAAGAACTTTTTAAAAAATAATTAGTAAAATCAAATAGGAACTTACCATACTACTACTGCTACTGCTACTTAAACTTGATTGCGTACTACTGGTACCGAACATCGACGTTTTATTGTGTACCCTTTCAGGCGGTTCCCGACTATCCAATATAATATTAGTCTCTATACTATTTTCTATTTCTTTTATTGGCTCTATGTGACAACAGGAACCAAAATAAAACCTATCTATACAGGTACCTAAATGGGTACCATTGGATTTAAGACAGTCTATGGCGAACATACAGACGCCGCTTAGGCCACTGTTTTTTCTTGATACACATGGGAGATTTCTTATGTTTCTACCATTCGTGGAACCTGAAAAAAAAAAAAATTAATGTATTTTTGGCTGAAATATTAATTATAAAATGTAATTAAATTGTTATGAAAATATTTAAATATACAGGTGATTACGAATAGAGACCGTTAGTTGTATGGAGAAAAGTAGCAAATACGACTTAGAATACCCAGACCCGGTGTAGCTTGCTAGTAAAAAATAAGGGCAAAAAATAGATACTTCTGTATCACAGCTCTGCGTTAGCACGCAGAGCTGTGATAGGTAGACAGAAAATGTGCTTCAAGTAATAAGTATGAATTATTTACTTTTTTAAGACTATTTAAAATAATGAGTACCAGTAAATTTTATAAATACTCAAAGTATTAAATATTTTACTTTAAATAAAAAATTTTGCAACACAGAAAAATAGGTAATACAGTTGCTAAAACATCGGTATTTAGAGAACTTTAGATGTACCTAAATACCTTAAGTACTTAAACTACTTTTTCCCCTGGAAGCCATCCCAATTTATTACCGGAGGCAGCGCAGCCTCCTAGGCTTTATGTGCCTAATCTTCCATTTATCTTTATACCAATCCTTCCACTAGTCTTGTTCCTTCTGCAAGTCTACATAACCCCGAGACTGGTTGGCTGATACATTCCTGTGGGCTCTTTTTCGGTTGACCAAATAATGTGGTAGGCTGTTTTTTCCCTCATCACACATTCCGCAACTTGGGTCCCCACTGTACGAGCCTATTCTGTGTAGGTGTCCTCTTAGGTTTTCGTGCCCTGTTAGCAGCCCTACTGTTATGTTTTCTACTTTATCTGAGTAGTTCTTCCTTCGTTCTTATAGATGGGCCCTTTTAGTATGGTAAAATTTGGAAGGAAAGTCGCTTAGTTATCGAGAAAAAAAAGGCGTAGAACCAAACCAGGTTATTTTTTTTTAGATTAAAGTTGACACAATAGCGCTTCGAACAACGTCCCATTTGAAGCTGATTTTTTTTTGTTAAATTTTTACAAACCAAACCCATTCTTTTACGAATCAAATTTTTAGTGGTCGAGAACTTTTTATTTCGAAAAACCCAGAAAATCGGTTTTCAATAAAACACGTTTTTAACATCTCCACTGCTATATCTCTAATAATATTCATGCTATCAGGTTAATTTTTTCTTTAGATTAAAGTAGACACAATAGCGCTTCGAACAACGTCCCATTTGAAGGTGATTTTTTTTTGTTAAATTTTTAAAATAGTACGAAACTCAAAATTTTTATTTTTAGTAGCGTAATTTTAGGCAATCGAGAAAAAGTTTATTATTGAAAATTTATATATCATGCTGCGTACAAATTGTAGCTAATGTTTAAAAAAGTTTTTAAAAATTAAAATTTTTTAGATTCCTGTTATAGTATTAACGGCGAAACTCATATTTTTGCGCGCTTGGCTTAGCGAGCCGGCCGACTGCAAAGATCTACTTGCGGTCCGGTGGGGGTAGTTAAAGTTTTATTAACAGATTTAAACGCAGATCTAAGGGCTGCTTATTGTTTAAAAAAATTTTAAAAATAGTGAGTTAATTTCTTAACAACTTTGTGAGATTTCACCTAAGGACATGGAGATGCTTCGCCTTTGGTAGTAGATATGTTGACGTCTAACCTATTCCTGAGGAAAATTTTAAATATCCAAAAACAGGTGGGTAGGTTTTAAACCCATACAAAAAATATCAATCATTGTTATTAATTACCCACCTAGTTAGTAGGTTAATTAAACTTTTTTATCGGTTGCTGGTAAAGAAAACCACCCACGGGATTTGTTATTTTTTGATTATACATTTAAAACTTTATTATTTTTGAATCATTTTTAGCAACAAAAAATTGCGGATGCAAGGCAATTGTATTTTGGAATAAAACAAATGACTAGCGTCAGAAAGAAGTACTAAGCAAAATGCAAAAAATAGACCTAAAGCAAAATTTAAACAGGTTAATGTATGTATATTTATAGATAGCATTTTAAAAATTTATTAGTGCGTTCATTTTATAGTTAAAAATTTTACAAATGAAATAAATAGGTTGTTTGAATTTTTGAAAAATATTGCATAAAAGAAAAATTACAAGAAAAATTTTACGCAAAAATTCTTTTAAAATGTAAAACTAGAGACGGTCTACCTACATGTTACAAACCGAGGTAGAAATTAAATTAAAAAAAATAAGAGTTTTAATTTGCTATTGTAGTTTTATTTTAATTTGCTTATAATAATATTAAAAATATGTATTAAAAAATGACTTGTTACTGCATAAAATATGCCATAGTTTTATAAGCAATATTCAGTTTTAATTTTACGAAAAATCAAATTGCCATTTCTCGCACGCCACTGTAAAGAAATTCGTTATATAACACGTAAAATATTTTAGTAGGTCAGGCTCGGCAGGTCCCGTTACGCCACACACTTAATCGGATCATCACGATTATCGCTTGTATTGCTGTAAACATACCTTAAAAATCGAATGTGATCTTACTTGATTAATTTTGATACGAGCTAGATTGATTTGATAGTTGATTGGAAATATGGGGAATGATAAAAATAAAATATTTATTATATAAATGATATAATACGGATTGGGTTCAAATATAAACCGGAATTTGACTGTATCTTTTTATTTAACTGCTATAAGTATATCTAGGCCAAGGAAGTTTAAAGGTGTATGGAAGCCCAATACTGTAGAACAAAATTGTCCAGGCGTGCAGGGCAGCGGGAATAGGGGGATTGGCCCCGCGGAATTTGCGCAATGAATGGTAGGTCCGGGCTGGATAATTCCATAATTCTTTGTTACTATCTATAAAGTTGACATCATCAAATGTCAAATTCAAACATTCACTGTTTTTTTTAATTTTTTGCACAAAATTGTTGGTTATTAAACTATACTACTATTGAGTATTTAAAATTATTGTGTAATATTGGATTTTATATTATCTGATATAATATGGAAAGAATAGATGGCGCCATTTTACAGCCACCCTATAAACAGGTTTGTCGATTTTCTAAAGGTACTGTGATGGCCCACGATTTCAGCGTCTTCTTTGACGTGTCTATCACCATTGTTTGCCCGATATTAATCAGTCAATGGTTTTGAAGAAAAAAGACATAATGGTATATCCACAGGGCTATTAATTTAACTGTTAAAATCCAACGTTATTAATTAACATTGGCTCACTGCACTTATTCGTTACTCAGCGTACGTTAGATCGTGTTTTTTGCCCTTTGCCTAACCACCGACATCTAAAAGTAAGTCCATCATAACCTAACTTTTTCAGAAGCTTGGTAATTTTTGTGAATGATTAGGGATGACGTGATCGGAAAGTTTGTACCGTTTTTCCAGTTTTTGTGTTTTTTTTGGTGTATTCAAATGAAAAGTATATTATAGTATATTTTATAGTTTTGAACTTTTATTATTATTATTGGCTTTATGTTAATTTTGACTTTGTTTCGGGTCAATCCATACTTCATCCAGGTCATGTCACCCATAACCTGATTTGGCTGAAATTTTTTTTATTTGTTTATTTGAACATTCTAATAACATATACCAAGTTTTAAAAAATTATCTTTAATAGTTTTGAAGTTTGCATTTTTGAAATTTAAAAATATGGTTATAATGGCGTTTCCACACCACTTTCGGGACATTAATATATTAAATAATTTATAACTTCTACAAAATTTAACATAACGCAAATTTTTTTTTATAATATGTTCAGAAAATCAGGGGATTATAGAAAAAAAATATTTGGTTAATTATTACTTCATATTTCTATGGAATGCTGGCAAATTTAAATTTTGGTTTTTTAACGCAAACAAAAAATCTTTAAAAGGATTATTGACCAAAGGCATAGAGTAGCCAAAGTATTTTTTTTAAATTTATCCTAAAGATGTAAACTAAAATAATCTGGAATAAAAAAAGATGGTTTTTTACCTGCTTATATTTTAAAAAAACATAATAGTTAAATTTGAATGGCAATAAATCCCAATCATCAATTTTTAAACTTGTTATCCAGTTTAAAACCTTTAATATTCCCTAATTGAAATAATATTTTTTATTAATAATGATGCATTGTAAACACAAAAATAAAAATGACCTCAAGATATTTGAGTGTATATTACATTTTTAACTTTAATAAGGCGTACACCTAAGTAATATTAAAGCTGGGAGAATGATATTAATAATCTATTTACAAAATAATGTATTTATTATTTACACAAGGGCTCATTAAGTTAGTACATTTTTATGAATATCATTTGGACTTTTAACAGTTGAAAAGTTACCTTAATTTTTAAACATGGGGGTATGTGGTCAACATTTTTTACAACGAAAGCTCTGATTGAATTTTTTTTAGGGAAATAATACATCCCTCTGGCCATTAGTTGTAGGTGGATTGAACTTGAAATTATGTTATAGAGGTGTCCAAAGATGTCTTCTTTTGGGAGGCCAGTAAAATGATTTTTGGTCTGTGGGGATGAAAAATTTAACAAGAACATCACACCAATTTCATTTTTTTCCATCACTAATCCAAAATATCAGTTTTCATCATAAGTCTACAATGTACTCATTTAAACTTATATGTACCATTTTCAGAGATGGTAATTCATTTACAAAATCAAATAAATATTGTACTAAATTTCTCATCAAGGCTGATACGTTTAGTGGCAATTTGGTGTGTAGATTTTGGAATAAATGTGGTGGAATCAGGAAAGTAAATTTGGAGCAAGTTTTTTATTTATTATTTTAGTTGGCCAATTAATTGTTTATTTGTTTGATTTTATGTTTTTGCATTTTTGAGACGCCCTGTATGATAAAAAATCTATTTTCTCATTGTAGTTAACATTTTTTCGACAAGCAGAATTTTTTATAAGAAATTTTTTTCGTATCTTGTCTTTTTGGTTCATTTTTCCTTCTTGTTATTGCATCCGCGGAACTGTAGATTGATTTAAAACTAATTTCAATTATATATTAAGTAACACCAGTCATTAGAGACATTTTAATATTACTTTTTTTCGGTATATAAAAAAAAATACTACAAATTTATTTAAAGTTAAATATTATGTGGTCAGAATATATTTTTAGATTAAGAACAATATTGAAAGATGTTATTTTGCAATTTAAGGGAGTAATAGAGGTTTTAAACTGGACAACAAGAATTGATGTTTAGGATTTATTCGCCATAACCCAAATTGTAACTTTTTGATTTTCTAAAAATTATCAGGTAAAAAACCATTTATTTTATTCCAGATTAATTTAGTTTACATCTTTAGGATAAATTTAAAAAAATACTTTGGCTGCTATGCCTTTGGTCAATAATCGATTTTAAAGATTTTTTTTTTTGGAATTAAAAAAGGACTCAAAATTTAAATTTAGCAAAGCATTCCATAGAAAATTTTTTAAAGTAATAATTAACCAAATATATTTTTTTTTTATAATCCCCTGATTTTTCTGAACATTTTAAAAAAATACTTTATGTTAAATATTGTAAAGTTATGGATTTTTTAATATAATAATGTCGCCAAAGTGGAGTTAAACGCTATTATAACCATATTTTGTAAATTTCAAAAAATTCATAACTTAAGAACTATTAAAGATAATTTTTTAAAACTTGCTATAGATTATTAGGATGGTCAAATAAAAAATAAAAAAATTGTCAGCCAAATCTGAGGTCAAAGGGTAATTTAATTTTTTTAATTGGATGATTTGAAATGGAATGACCCTTTCGTATTTTTGTAGTTAGACTATTTTATGACATTTTAAATTTATCCGCAAACCACATTGTTTTAAGGCCTGGTTTGTCTTGTTTGTAAGGCAAATATTATAGTTTTTTTTTATTATAAAAATAAAAAATCTAAATTTTTATTTTATTTCTTTGGTTTTCCAGTGGTGTTCCAACAGTAAGCCTAAATGAAACACGATAAATATTAGATATTTCCAATCCCAATCCCAATGATTTTCCCCAGTGGCGCTAAATGAAACATCAGTAAATATTTGTTACTATATCGTTAACACCCCAATGGTTTTTCAACACTGGGCCTTCATAAATATATCAAAAGGCAAAATGTAGAAGATTGGCAAACTGACTGATAAGGTCGATGGGGGTGTGCCAAACCAAAAGGGCCGATGTTGGCACCAAATATATTGGTCAATGGGCAGTTGAATAATTAAATGAAAAAGTATATTATTGATTTTCCATTATTCAATGTTTATAGGGCATCTATTTAAATGGTCGATATTTTTGGGAGTTTCGTATTTTTACAAAAATCTTTGAAATACAAATTTTTTCAAATAAATTTTAAGCATTTTATGAAAGTTTCATTATTATCACCAATTTTGTTAAAAAAAAGATAGTGTAAATGAGTTTAATATAATCTAAGATTCTGGGGTTTTAATTAAAAAGTGAAAATTTTTTACTGTTTTTTAGGATATACTTTTCATAATAACAAACATTTATAGACAGAATAAGGTTTAAAAATGTTCATAACCTTTGGTACCTAAGTATCCATTGTAACACCGTTAAATATTATTTGTCTACAGTATGTCGAGCTTAAAAAGGATAATATAATAAGAAACCAAAAATCAATTTCTTTTTAAACAAATACAGAAAAAACAAAAAGAAACTTTTACATAAAATTGTACTTTTTTCATTCAATTAGAGGGACCGTATATATTAAAACTTGCCTTCGCCCAGTAATTAATAATTTTGATCCGTAAAAGAATTACAAATTATAAATAAAATAAAAGTACCTAAATGTATACTTTATTTTTTTTAATCCACAGAAATACACAAACATTGTGGAAATCATCTAAAAATAGTTAAGATTGCTTTACTTTTCTCACTGCAATTAAAGTTTAATTTTCTATTATTCATAATTGATATATTATTATTTATTCGGTTATAACGTTACGTCACATAAGAAGCACCTAATTCAAATATAAGAAATACTTACCTAAAGTAAAAAATGCCGGGTATGTTACCCTGATTTGCAAGAAAAACCATACAACCTCCAGTCATTTTGTTACGATATTTTAAGTAACAAATAATAAACCAAAACGGTAATTCCGGCTCCATAAAGAAAGTGGCCAACTACATACTGATTTATCCATGTAAGTAGGCAACACATTAAATTTTTCTTTGAATGTTTTATTGCGCAGAATCGCCGGGGCCAACTCGACAGTTGTTTTCATATGGGCTGGATATTTTTTAATCGAATGGGCCATAGCATTGGGCTTCCATACACCGTTAAACTTCCTTGATCTAGGGCACAGTAGTCCGTTTTCTTGACCCCAGTGTTATACAAACATTTCTGACTCTTTCTTCCATCAAACTTGTTATTGTTCCACATAAAGAATAATATTTTAGTAAATTTACAAAA
>JAHBCN010024503.1:0-11851 GCA_019359885.1 Listronotus oregonensis | reverse complement strand
ATAGGTTTCTGTGTCAGGTTATAGTCCACAAAAAAGGGTCCAATAATGGTGTCCGATAATAATAACCATTTTGTTTTCCTCCACACTCAGTAGAATATTAAGATCTCTGTTCTCTTTCTTCGGCTCTATTTTCGATATCCTGGTTAAACATTTACAATTATTTATTACGGTACCTTTGGACTCGAATTTACTGACAATAGGTTTAATAGTTAAAATGAACGGAATTGGCTTGGTGGGGAAATAAACAAAAAACATTTCAGATACTGTTAAAACTGTTTTCCGCATCATGCCACTTAATTGAATACTTTTTCGTCGATTGAATAAATCATTTTTTTTCAAATACCGACTGTCACTGATTTATTGACACTTTTCCTTATGTCAGGAACAATATTCATTTTTCTGGTGCCTGTTTGGTTTTACCAGAACCGAAAATTTGGAATTTTGTAATTCATTTAATTGAATAATTCAAGATTCGTTTATTAAAATTTTTTGAAACTTGGCACAATGGCTTCTTAGATTGGTCTCTTCAAAAGTTATCTTACATTTTTCTGAAAAAATGTACAGGGAGCCATTAATTGATCTAAAATTTACATGGGATTTCCTATGGCGACGCACCCCCCGAAATGAGATCCTTTGGTCCCAAGAGGAACACTTTGGTAAAGAAAATTTTCATTTTGGAATTTGTGAACAAAAGTTGTTTTTTGCCTGTAACGTCAAAAAAAATGAAATTTGCTTTTAAAACTTAAATCCACTTTGGGAGGGAGAAAAAAATTTTTTTTTGCAAATTCCAAAACGAATTTTTTTACCAAAGTGTTTCCCTTTAGGCCAATAGTATCTTATAAGGGTAAGTCTAAGAAGACCTGTTAATTGCTTAAACGATTTAAATTAGGGAAAATTTTTTATACAAAAATATTGTGCTTTCTGCTTCTTTTATATTTTGAAAAACGTTATGTATACAGGGTGTATCAGAAAGTCCGTACAAGGACCAAGTTTTTTTAAATGACTTTCTATATTTTTTATTACATTTTTGTTATCAGGATAATATTTTAACTATTTTTGGTATAGTATATCATATCCCTATATTTAATTGCTTACGAAATATTCGCATTTAAATACAAATTTAAAAGGAACAAATCCGCTCATCTCTGAATACCGTTTTCTGTGGCCGAGTGGCATAACAATCATGGTAACTACACTGAAAAAATAGAGCGTTTTGGCTCAAAGTCCCCAACGCTCTTGGGTTGTTTTTGATCGTCACTTCTTGTAGACAAGAGAAAATATTTTGCTTCAAGGAATGTTAGTTAAGTTAAAAGAATTTATATTGAAGCTAAAAATGGTTTTTTTTAAAAAACAAAAACAATATTCTCTTGTTTGTTTTTTACTGCAGACAACATCCAAAGTTCTTGTTTTAAAATCGTGGAAATTGTTTTTGATTCAAGGATAAATGTTTTGCATATAAAATTCAAGCTTTTTGCTTTAAAATTCCTGATGTTTTGGGAAAAGACCGCGTGATTTGAAAGATTCGACAAGATCACGGTAAACCCGATGCAACCAGTCTTTTAGCGCAAGAAAAAAGTATAAATTTCCAGTCGTCCGCTTTTGGCGCGAGAACAACAATCCCCACCACAAATGCTCACGCCACTACTACCCATTTTCGCAATTCGCGAAGCCAAAGAATATTATAGTTCCACTATAGAAAAACCATCCAATGTTAAAATTTTGAATCTCCTATGGAAGCAGACTTTTCGAGCCTGCTTCCATCGAGCCAGAACGCGACCGGGCGCCTGACCGCGTTGCCAAATTGTTTGCCGTTGGAAGCTGGCTGCTAGGCTAGCTCCGTCGACTAATGAGTTTAATAATATTATAATATATTTTGTTTTGTGACCGCCGTCGCGCCAAAGAATATATTCTTTGGTCGCGCACTCTCGCAGTATCGATGTACACCTGCGCGGGAATCGACGGACATAATACTGTTTAATAATATGGCTTCGAATGCTGGCAATTTATGCCAATTTTATGATTGCAGACGAAGTAGAAGAACGGACAATGTTCGATTATTCAGATTTCCCTATAAAAATAAACCATTTTAGAACAATGGATGATTATAAATGCTTTTGCTTAGTTTTAAATAAAATTAATATTTCAATATCAAATATTTATTTTTTACCGGGTGACCGGGTAAAATATCGCCAAGCTGGCCATTGGAAATCTCATGTTAATTAATACTTCCAAATATTATGGTTTTCCTGTACAGGGTAACCCACCGTACACGCGTCGGTCTAGTTATGCACTTTTTGTTTTTTAAATAAATGCAAAATCATAAAGAGACATTTTAAAATTAACAAGCAAAAAAGCGTTTAAAACACATTATTGAAAACTTTTTTTAAAAAAATTCCATAGCGAACCAAAACAAAAACGTTTAATGAACGTTTTTGTGGTAGGTTTTTAAAAAAAGGAACAAAACTTATTTTGGCGGATTTTGAAAAAAAAGTTTTGAAACGTATTTTACGGAGATTTTTAAAATATCAATCAAAATCGTTTAAAAGCGCCCTTTTAAAATCATTTTATAAACATTTTGGTAGGATCTAAAAAGTTTAATGGACGTTTTTGTTGTAGAGTTTTAGACCAGCCACTTTAACTTGTTCTAAAAAAGCCCTTTGACTTTTTTAATAAACATATTTTTGCGTAAACGTTTTTTATACCAAAGTTATAAGTTTACTTACAAATAAGGTCATTTAAATCGATATTTTAACCCTTAATGTTGGACCTCCAATTTTAGAACATAAGCACTGATGTGGCGTCTACGGGACTACAAAAACTTTGTTTTTTTTTTTGAAAAAAAATTAAAAAATAGTTAAAAAAATAGTGATATATATTTAGTACATATCTTAAGATAAGAAAATGCCCTAAGCAAAATAAAAAGGAAATGGGAAAAAAGGTTTTGGTAAAATAAATATCAAAATATTTTCATTTTAAAAAAAGCTAGTAGTCTGTGGGAGATCCTCAAGGTAGGTAGGTAGGTTTAAAGGAGTGGGTATAACACCCTTTCACCTTAAGTTACTTAAGGGTTAAATGCAACACCCTGTGTTGAACTAGCTAATTAAATTTATAATTTAATTGTCTATCAATCAGTAGATGGGTTCCCTATCTAAATGTAATAGTTTTCCTGGTACCCAGACTTTTTATTGGTTTGACCATGAATAAACAAAATTTTAGATTTTTTCATTTTTTATATAAAAATTTTAATAGAAAGAATGTAGTTTTTTTGCTGTTTAGATAAGTCAAACATATTATTTTTAATTGTTGGAAAAAATTTTCAATATTAAAAAAAACAAACTTATTATTGTATTTTAAGAAAAAGTAATTGTAGTGTTTATTTAGGGCGGTAGGTTTATCAACGAATAACATTATTAAAAGATGCACAAAATTTGCCAATTTTTTAAATGCATAGAGTTAATTGTTTTTAAATTTAGAGCACTGTGGAGTTATGGCAACAGCAGGCTTTACCACTCTATAGCGACCTAAAAATTGGAATTTTGGTTATTTATGGTCAAACCCAAGAATTGTTAACCACAGAGGATGTCCAGATAGATTGCATTTTTTCTGCCAACTAACCAATGCTTGTTACGTTACGTTACGTTACCAGAAGCCCCCTAAAAAAAGAATTTTGTGCAATCGCAGTGAGTTTGGATGGCTTGGGCCGAACATTTGGGACGTCACAAACCGGCGGGGAATTTTTTAATCCCTGAGCCGGCCATCCTTTGTATTTGAAAATTCTTAGGTCAAACCAATAAAAAGTCTATATATTTAAAAAAAGGTGATTTACATTAGGTACAGGAAACCCAAATACAGATTGATAGACAATTAAATTTGGAATTTAATTAGCTACTTAAAAACAGGATTTTCTATAATAAATAAGCGAGTTAAACGGCCCATTTTAAGGTGAATTTCAAAATATTTTTCTGCTACCCAGAAAAAAATACTAATATACAGGGTGGTCCTTTTAAAGTGTTAAAATCCAATATACAAAAAACGGCTTGGTTGAGGGACCCTTTTTTAACAGCATACGTAACTTTTTTAACTCTTTTCGGATTTTGGGGGTGGGTGGTAACTTTTAAATGGTAAATGGAAAAGTGTAGTTCTTTCCAGATTCATAATCCTCAAAAAATCTACTTTTAGTACAGGTAATGAGGCAATTTGACTAGGAATTTTTTTGTACTACATGGATTTTTCTGAAATTTTCACAGAAGGTAGGGAGCTCAAGGATCAAAGTTTATATCATGCCGAGATGTGCTTTTATCCTGGGGGTGGTTGCCACCCCATCTTGAGGGTGTAAATTTTTTATTAAATTTTAACTGCAGAAATCGATAAAGAAAGTAATTTTAAATAAAAAGTGTTTCAGTTTTTCGACGAAAAAATCAACGTTTTTAATGGGTTTTTCACGAATAACTCTAAAAATATGCCTTTTGTCAAAAAAACTGAAAAGAGCAAAATTGTAGCTTATAAAAAAAACTAGATAAAAATGTTTTTTTTATAATTTCTCTACAACCAATACAGACCGAGCTACGGCTAGTTAATGGTTAGCTTTTGTTCGTCAAATGCTAAATTTGATAGATTTGAATCTGTCAAATTTAAAGTTTAAAAGTTAAAACTTTTTTAGCGCGAAAAGTTTGCATTTCTCAAGGAAAACATATAAAGTCTTTTTTAAAGTATATAATAAGACCTTTCTTTTAAAAACAAAAAAAAAGGGTTTTTGTCATGAAAATTGAGCGAGTTATGATAAAAATAAGGTAGGTCCCTAGTTTTTTCTACAAAAAGATCATTAAAAACAACCCCCTAATTTCCTTCTTAATTAAAATAGTTCTGTACCCTTCTGTGATTCTTTTTATATATGTATTATTAATACATCCTACAGGTTTAATCAAATTGAAATGCTTAATTTTAGAAAAATTGGAACTTAAAGTGAAAAACGATTTTCCACAATTTCGTAAAAATGGCCATTTTCTTCAAAATAACTCCAACAATACTGGGGATACGAAAAAAATGTAACGAATTATAGCTTTTTTGATGACAAGGACTTTTCATTTCATAGATTTTTCTGAACAATAAATATTTGGCCAGATATGGCCGTTTAAAGTCTCTATTTACGAGCGAGCACCACCTTATTCTAGTCCTTTAAACTCATCCCATTTTAAAACTAAAGGATTAAAAAGGATTTAATTTACATAACCTTGTAGCTCTTTAAAAGTCCTACAAAAATTATTTTAAAAAAAGTTTCAATCATTAAAACTAAAGGAACTTTATTTAAAAAACCAATCAACTTTTTTTTCGAAAAATTCGCAAGCCCACTTCGGAGCATAATATTCTATAAAACCGGTATACTTTATACTTTTACCGGTATAATTTTTGTATGCAATTCTACTTTTTTCCTATTAATATCTATTATATTGGTTTATAAGAATTGTTAGAGGTGGCTTTTAAGGATTGAAAATTTGCAAAAGAATAAAATTGGTAATATTTCAGGCAGTAATATTTTTAATTATTAAATCTGTCAAGCTATTAATTTTTTGGGGATAAAACTTTTTTTTTTAATTAAGCTATAATAAGGGTTGATTTATAAGGGTCGAAAGGTTGCGAAATGAAATTAGTACATATTTTAAGCAACAACATTCTAAAAGTAAAGCAACTTAATTCCAAATTTTCATAAAAATTGAAACTGTACAAAAAAATTCGAGGTCAAACACCTTTTTTCTTCCTATCCACTGTACTATTTAGGATCAACGCATAATTTAATGTCAATGTCATTATGATTAATTCAACAAAATTATGAGAAGTGCAACAGAAAAAAATAAAAATTATTTTATTTTAATAGGTGTTCAAATTGACGGCCATTTTGTTCTAAGCATTTATCAAACTTTTTCAATATGGCCGTTATTTTAAACACCTATTAAAATTAAATGGTTCATATTTTTTTCTGTTACACTTCTCTTAATTTTGTTATATTCACCATAGTAACATTGATAATGAATTATAAGTTGTTTCTAAAGTAGATTTTTTTAGAGCATACTCGTACGAATCTGGAAAGAAATCACACCTTTCCATTTACCTTTCACAAGTTACCCTCCACTCCTAAAAAGTGGAAAGGGTTACAGTTACGTATGCTGTTAAAAAGTGTCCCCAAGGTCCCGTTGCATCACATCAAATTTCAATTTTTTAATAAGCCCCTCTCTCTATATTAGCTTGTAATACTTTTAAAGAGCCACTTTTTACATAGTAGGCTTTATGCAATTAACAAATTAAGATTAAAAGTTCCTATTTAAATTTCATTATAACTGACGTATTATATCTGGATATTGTATTTCAGGAAATGTTTCGCTTGTGGGACTTAGTGGTAAAGTTTTAGGAAATAAATATATTTGCGACCCACATTTCACAGAAAATGATTTCAAAACGAAAAAGAAAAAATAAAAAAAAAACCGCAGTACCAAAAAAGTCCATAGAGAACAATCTACTAGCTTAAAAGTTAAAACTTTTTTACTTTATATATAACCTATATATGTAAATTTTGTAAATGGACATTGGAAAAAAATAAAAAGAGAAGTTTTCAACAAAAATTAAAAATCTTAAACACCAATAAAAAGTCTATTTTGATAAATAACAATTTAGCTCTGTAATATAATATAATGCAGCAGATTTTAAAGTAATTATTTTTTGGTACTATATCGCTTTACCTATATATTTTAATAATACAACCTTATCGTTTTTATGACGTGATGGTCATTTTTACCGCAGTGTTTATTGCTTGATTAAATTAAGCTTTGTTTTGACTTTGCCAAATGTTGATATTTGTCACACCTCAAAACGGATTAATAATTAATTTATCCAGTATTAAACACTGCGGTGCAAATGGTTATAAGTGGAACCTTTATATTCTTTAGCTATTTTTACCATGTAAAAGTACCTACTTAAATACTTCACATGTTTACATTGGCAACGCCGCGTCTAATTTTGCTCACAAGGCGAGGGTTACCGCGCAAAAAAATATTTTATCCGAGAGCATTGATATCTCCACACCGATTAAATGTGTTCCATTTAGATGAGCTATCTATTCGTAGTAGTATCAATCTTTGGCGAAGCTGATTCCTGATCCGGTTTTACTGTTTTGAGTGTGGTGTGCGTGCAACGTGAGGAATGGCGATGCAAATAAAAGAATTTTTGGACCAGTGCCGTCTAAGCCATTTGCTGACAAAATTTGAAGGCAAGTATGTGTATTTTGTAAAAATTGCTTGAGGTTGGAGGACATTATGTAAATTGTGAAATATTGTTTTTATTATCTTAAAATTGCAAGGTCGAGTCTAACGCCGGTAATGGACGCCATGCATATTAGCCACATTTTATGACTGTACGATCAGTCAAACAGAACAAAACCATAAAAATTAATATCAGTGGCAACGATTTAACAAAAGTCATGTTAATATAAAAATGGTATGTTTTTGTTTAATCATATTTAATGGCCAATATGGCTGATATTTCTATACCTGTTTGAAGTTACAATTACAAGCCGGCATATACGTTTGTCATTATAGTATAATAAATAGGTATAACACCATGTAGGTATTTTATAGCAACGTGTATAAAATTTATAGGCTCGTGTATAATATTTATATTATTTTTATACATATACACCATGGTCATTAAGAAAACGTACAAAAATGCATAATTTTAAATGTTTCAAGGTATAGTGACACGGCAACTCAAATGTAAACTTTCTTTGAGACAAGATTTTGGCGCAAATTGTTAATGTCTTTCAGTTGACCAAAATGGCTATTGGACTAAAATAATTTTCTTTTGCGGTAAACAGCATGGCTTTTGTTCTAATAGGCTTACTCTTGGGAGAAAACAAAATTTTGTCACAAGACAAGTTATTTTAAAAATAGATGGCTTCGGTGTCGTTTAACGTTCTTTTTAGACAGCAATATTTTGATTTTTTTTTCACCTATTTGTTACATCATTCTAAAACACATAGGTAGGGTCTGAAAAAATGAATTTTGCACTCAAATTATCACAAAATAAAATAATTTCTTTATTTCCCATATAAAATGTACTAAAATAATGGCCGACTAAACATGAAAAAAAGGGGAAAAAAATACATTAGAAAGAGATAATACGATATCGTTCGTTTGGCATTTCATGGCTTGAATAAGCAACGTTGCCCAATGTTTTCTAATAATTTGTTATTATTGAAGGTTGTTTTTTTCATTTGCAGCCGTTTATGAGAAAACACATTTCCCATGATAAAAGAATCACCCTTTACATGAGATTCTCTATGGTCATCAGTCACGCCGTATGCTTCATTTTGTTTTTTTTTTTGTATAACAAAACATGTGCCTACCTATAACAATTTAACTATTTTTTAAGTTTATAATAAAATCATTTTTTAAATATCAGTTTTTTTCGATTCCTGGTCCCTTTTTTAAAACTAAAAAAATGGCTTGAGGATGGTTCAGTGGGGGCAAAACGTAGTAAACTGCCCTCTTGAACAAGAACTTTTTTTTTTTAGGCCAAGGCTAAAAGCTCTTGGTACTAGATATTTAATGCTATTAAACCCAGTGAAATGATTTTAAATTAAAATTAATAACGAATTTAAAGCAAGAATAATTATTTTAAGCCAAGTCCGAAAGCTCTTGACGCTAGATATTTAATGCTATTGAACTCAGAGAAAGACTTTAAATTAAAACCAATCTCGTATTTGGAGCAAGAATAATTTTCTTAAACCAGCAGAAACCAAAATATTTTTGTATGAAACATTTTTCCCTATTTTAAATAGTTTAAGCAATAAACGGGGGGGTCTCACTTCACTAACTTACCCTGTATATTTTGTGCGAATTCCATGTCTCAGTATTTGAATCAAAAAATTGAAAATTCTTGCTACGCCACGCCAATGGTCCGCAGTCAACGATTATACTCGGCTAGCACACCAATTTCTTGCATACAGAGATTTTCAGTAAGATTAAAGGAGATGTCAATTTAATAGGCAAAGGCTTGAGCGAAATAAGGACAGACAGAAAACATGCTGTAGTCGATTCCCCTTCTACCGGCTCAATGAGAAAAGGAGAATACCGTGGGCAGCTCATTCGGTCGATTCGAGAGAGGGCGATTCACTCAGAATAATACAATTTTCTATTACTTTGTGGGAAACATAGCTGGACGCTTGTGCTACATCCCCTGCATGCCTCAGCTAAATATATGATAACGAATTGCCATCGTCCGTCGTCGTATTAAAAATGGAACGGGGGAAATTGTTGTCGTTCTCTTTTCAATTGGGCCATACCATATGTATCCTACTCTATTGCATTGAAATTGGCATACAAGCTTTTGCCTTGCGAATCGTGTATATATAACTATCTAAAAGGCAGGCAGTAGCAATTCTAATCTTCGAGCATATACCTATAGAGGTAGCCTTGCTGCTTGGGCGTCAAACAAGCGTGCAAGAGAGAAAGGCGCAAACATTTTTTGAGGCTTTAATTTTTTTCCCCCACCTGATTTAAAAATATAATATTTTACAAAATAATTTTAAGCCCTGGGGGTGAAAACTAGCCCTTTTAATTATTTCACCGGGTAAAAAAAAGTATGCTGTCATAACAACGCCCTCTGAAATGAGTATGTCACATTTGAACCGAATCCTGGAAGCATTATTATAAGTAACCGACAATCCGTGCATTTACAATTTCCGGTGCGAGCCGGTTAACAAAGTATTAAGAAACCGACAAGTAAGATTTACTTGTTAGCTACATTATTGTTTGTTAAAGGCACGTAGCACAAAATATTACATTGTTTTGTGTTGATATTTATAAATAATATAAATATTAAAACACAATTTTACAATGGAATTTTCTAACAGTGTGCAATACAAAAAGACAACCGATAATGCCTACAAATTTTACACAGATCATGTTCTCAAAAATTTAAATAATGACCCTATTAATTTTATCCTAGCAGCAACGGCCATTTCTCGATAATGCTAGCAAGTAGCAAGTATGGGAAATCCTGCTTTGCCAAGTGGACTTCACACTTATTTTAAGTATAAAGGACGATTATCTTAATATTGTAAAAAACTAATTACCAGAGGGAGTAAAAAAAGTAACTTAAGAAAAAACATATTAAGACCTCTACTTTTAGTGTAATATACTACTAATATATAGGCGTTTGTATTAATCATTGTATTTTTTCGAGTTATTACTGCAAGACTAGTCATGTCTATGTGGCCGATGAGTCAGGCTGAATCATCGGTTACTTAATATCATCTAGCTTACCAAATACATATGTAACATATGTACCCGACAAATAAGCCTGAGCCTTGTTAATATCTTAGTTAATATCACACTGATCGGGTCGCCTCGGAAATTTGGGAATAAATGAATTGTCGGCTACTTATAATAATGCACCCCAGAACCCCAAAGTCGGAAACTTACCAACCTTCAAATGTATTCTTTTGTTATGCACTTTTTGAATCCACCGTATATTGTTTTCTTTTGCTACATACTTTTTTAATCCACCGTATATGCTTTAATATATTTCTTTAATACCCTCTTAGAAAAAACCGTTTTTACCCCTGAACAAGGGTAGAAAACAGCACTTTACCTCTCGAGGGAGGTAAAATTTTTACCTCCCAGTTTCAGCCGAACATGCTAATTAATTTATGTCTTATCAAGGTCAATGCCTTAAGTGATTTTAAATTTTACGTTATACTTTGACAATCCTTTAATTCGGGGGTTTATTCAAACAATCAAAACCACAATTTATTAATAGAACACAAATTTTAAAGATAATTTTTAAAAATTTAAATGAAAAGTAGTAGAAAAAATTACATACATTCCTCTAGAGTAAAGTGCAAGGGGAATAATATTTCCTAATGGTGAAGTTTAAGCTACTGTTTATGGTGGTAGTATATTGCCAAAATTTTAAAAGCGTACTTAAAAACAAAGAAAGTTTAAATTTTGCAAATATTTTTTATGTTCTATTTTATTCCCCTCTACTTTTAAAAGTATATTTTAGCTTTGGGGGTAAAAACTATCCCTTTTGATTAACTCACAGGGTAAAAACAGTAGGCTATGTCATAACAACACCCTCGGAAATGAGTATTGCACATTTGAAACGAAAAGTCCGAAATATACCAACATTTAAATATATTCTTTTACCCCGCACTTTTTATAATCCACCGTATATTATTTTCGTTGGCTCCACACTTTTTCAATTCACCGTATATTGTTTTCTTTTGCTCCACACTTTTTTAATCCACAGCATTTGTTTTCTTTTGCTCCACACTTTTTTAATTCACCGTATATATTTTAAAATATTAAATTCTTGTATACATTTTTAAAGCCTGTAAGACATCTCTTACAGTTTGAATGTTATCGTTTCGAACTACTTATCGCCAACACTGTACAGGGTGGCGCCTTTTCGTTGACCTTACAGGGTATAGCGAAAACTGAAAGAGATAGGACAAATCTGATTGCGCAATCTCGATTTGATATTTTGAAACAAAATTTAATGGTGAAACTAAATCATGGATAATCTTGATTAGTTTTGGGGATACAGAGTGTTTTTCAAAATTTTCAATTTGCCAGGCACTTGTAACTCGCTTGGTATTTTGCCTAGAACTCAGTGGCGTACCTATAAATTTTTATTGACTTTTATTTTTAAGTTATAACACAAAGTTGGGTTTTTTCAAATGGAACACCCTGTATATTTTTTTAAAAATGGATAGAGCTTACAAAGACCAATCGATGATATATTTTGATGGGTCTGTCTGTAAAGATGTTGCGAAATTGGCAAAAACCTATAAAAATTA
>JAHBCN010024502.1:0-11890 GCA_019359885.1 Listronotus oregonensis | reverse complement strand
CCAAAACCCCCTCTTTTACTAAGACTCTCGGTGGATGTTAAAAGCTCATACAACAGCTTAGCAGTATGGTACTTACAGACTAGCTTTTGATCATCAATCTCAAAAATAATATTGTTAGTAGTTTCAAAAAGAACATTAATATAATGTTGCAAGTTAAGTTATTTGACTGAAGTAGTCTGTCAGCTCTGGCACTGCAGCTGATTATAAAATTTCATTGATATAGCTACTTTCGACAGATGTCAGCGCTGACCGTCAGTTGAGCTATAATCAGGCATTAGGTTGTCCTCATTTTCTTTTCTCCTGCATCTTATTGGTCAGGTATTCATCTTACAACCCAGTGTTTGGGTCCAAAACTTCGGCTTCCGCGAATTCTTCGTCCGTTTGTCAAATGTGGCCAAAGCCACTACAAATCACACAGACCAATTTTGGAGTGTACTAATTCTCCTTACAACCCCTTAAAGATAAAAATATTAGAATGAGTTAAACAAAGAGATAAGAGGCCATTTATTAATTACCTTAGGGTCCTGGGGGGAGGGGGGTTAAGAAAAACTATACATGGCCTTATGTAAGGGGGGTAAAACCCGTTTTCAAGTAGAAATTTATTATTACAAATCCAGTTCTATTTCTGGATGCTGAATGGTTTACTTCATTCTATAAAGTTCACTTGATTTACTTTTTTTATTTACAAAATTTATTGTTTATTAATATCTTCAATGTGCTGATTTTTTTCATATTAAATGTTAAAAATTATATACTATAATACAATCTTGCGCGTATTAATTTTATTTTAATCATTTAAAAAAAAAAAATATTCTTTTACTTTTAAAACATACTTTTAATTATAATAAATAATATCCCAAAGACTAGTTAGTTAATAATATAATCTATATCTGATAGCAAGGAAAGAGTATAACCTAAATTATTTGCTAAAGAATAAAAATCTTTGATTTACGTCAAACTGTGAATTTTAGTGTAATTGATCCTTTTCTCACAACATTTTATTATTCAGAAATACGAGATGGAATCTTACGTAAAAAGAGGGAGGAGGTCAAAAATCGTTAAAATCATCCCTACGTAATTAATGAATGGGCTCTAAAAAATTCCAAGTGAAACCCAGACGACTTAAAGGATAAGATGAAACAGTTAAAATCTTGAATGGTCAAGATTTAGTAGTCTTTAACATTTATCAAATTAAAACCAATATTTACTTAAAAGGACATAGCCGGAAACTAACTAAAGAATGAAAGATTTGTCTAGACTAACTGCAGTGTTGACAAATTCTTTAAAAAAAAAGATAGATTAAGAATTAGAAAAATTATAATAGAACATTAGTAACTTAATTACCTATTAGTAAAACTTTAAACTTAACTTTGTATATTCGTAAATAAAGCTCACAATAACAATGTACAAAATAATGTTGCAACAAAGTAGTGCTGTTTAAGAATAGGACTATCAAAAACTAGTTTTATTTTATCGTTTAGTGTAAAAATTTATCAAGCTTTTAAACATGCATACGCGTGCGTATGAACAAATTTATCACTGTGCTTATCCCTACTACACAGGAGCATTCTCCGATGTTGGGATTTTTTTGTGTTTTCAATTTTTTTTTACACTTTAAAAAAAGGGGATGATAGAAAATCTAAAAGTGAATAGTTGAATAAAAAAAAAATATTTTTTTAAAGTTTAATAAACTGTTATTGAATCAACACATCCATTTTTTGTTTTTTTTTTTTTAGTACACAAGTGTACGGGTTTTTAAAATGTAAAAAAAAGTCGGGGAATAAGTTTGTAATTTTTTTTATTTGTATTAAAAAAATTAAATGATTGTGTTTAAAAAAAGTTGTTTTTGTTAAGAAATAAGTAAAAAAATCAGGGTTTTTTCCCCCCATATCAGATAAAAAAGATAACCATATGTAAAACATAACAAAAAAAAATTTTTTTTTTGTCAGGGGGGGATAAAAAATACAAAAAACCCCCAGCATTTTCTTCTTTCTATTTTTCCTATTGTAATTTCCACCTATCGTTTAAAAGCTTAAAATTTTTACACTCAAACGATAAAATAAAAACTTTTTTTGATAGTCCTATTCTTAAACAGAAATCTTTGTTGCAACTTTTTTTTGGAATTGTTAGGGGTTTTTATTTACGAATAAAAAAGTTAAGTTTAAATTTTTTACTAATAGGTAATTTTTTTTAAAAATTTTCCCTTTATAATTTTTCTAATTCTTAATCTTTTTTTTTTTTAAAAAATTTTGGAAAAACACTGCAGTTATTTCTAGACAAATTTTTCTTTTTTTTAGTTAGTTTCCGGTTTTTCCCTTTTTTAAGTAAATATTGGTTTTAATTTGATAAATGTTAGAAGCTTTTTCAAAATTTTTTTGACCATTCAAGATTTTAATTTTTTCCCCTTTTTTCCCCCTTTTTTAAGCGTCTGGGTTTTTTTTGGGGAATTTTTTTAGAGCCCATTCATTAATTACGGGGGGATGATTTTAATTTTTTTTGACCTCCTCCCTTTTTTTACGAAGATTCCATTCGATTTCGAAAAAAAAATGTTGTGAGAAAAGGATCAATTACACTAAAATTCATTTTTTGAAAACCCCCAAAGATTTTTATTTTTTTAAAAAAATAATTTAGGTTATACTTTTCCCTTTTTCTTTTTGATATAGATTATATTATTAACTAACTAGTCTTTGGGATATTATTTATTAAAAATTTTAAAAATAAATTTTTAAAAAAATAAAAGAATATTTTTTTTTTTTTTAAAAATTTTTTTAAAATAAAATTAAAAAGGAATTTTTATTATAGTATATAATTTTTCCCTTTAAATAAAAAAAAAAATCAGCACATTGAAGATATTAATAAACAATAAATTTTGTAAAAAAAAAAGGTAAATCGAAGTGAACTTTATAGAATGAAGAAAAAACCCTTCAGCATCCAAATGAACGGGGGTTTTAAAAAATAAATTTGTACTTGAAAAGGGGGGTTTTCCCCCCCCCCTTTCAAAGGCCATGTATAGTTTTTTTTAACCCCCCCCCCCGGACCCTAAGGTAATTAATAAATGGCCTTTTATCTCTTTGTTTAACTCATTCTAATATTTTTATCTTTAAGGGGTTAAAAGGAGAATTATACCCCCCAAAATTGGTTTTCGGGGGATTTGTAGGGCTTTGGCCACATTTGACAAACGGAGAAAATTGGGGGAACCGGGGAATTTTGGGGACCCAAACTTTTGGGTTGTAAAAATGAATACCTGACCAATAAGATGCAGGAGAAAAAAATGAGGACAACCTAATGCCTGATTATAGCTAATTTTTGGGAAAAGCGCTGACATCTGTCGAAAAGCTTTTCAATAAATTTTATAATCAGCTGCATGCCAGAGGGGGAGGGGATATTTCAGTCAAATAATTTAAATTTTGCAACATTATATTAATTTTTTTTTGAAACTACTAACAATATTATTTTTGAGATTGATGATCAAAAGCTAGTCTGTAAGTACCATACTGCTAAGCTGTTGTATGAGCTTTTAACATCCACCGAGAGTCTTAGTAAAAGAGGTTGGAGTTTGAGCGGCTGATATGAATGTATGGCACTCATCTGTCTGGATCGATATAGATCGCTTTTTTGGAAATTTCTCTAAATGCAGCTGTTGGTTATGCAAAAAATAATTCTTTACTAAATTAAACCTAGGAATAATTATAAACCGATGTTAAAAGAAAAATTACTGTTTTATATGACTGGTTCTTTGTAAAACTACAATCAATATTTTATTTTTGGGAATGCCCCAAAAAACCGGGGTTTAAAAGGGGAAATACTGCTACACTGTTTATAAGCGATTAGCATCCCCTTTTTGGTATTAGTAAATGGGTTTAAAAAGCCCCCTGTTTCCCGTCGATGTGGGGGGGCCCAGTAGGATTTTTGCCACTAGCGTATGGGGGGGGCCCCGAAGCTGCGAACAAAGGGGCCTAACCCCTCAAGGTGTTAGTATCCCGTGCTAATGAGTGAATGACATCCCGTGCCTTAAAGGGGTTTCCAACGGTCCCGGATACGGGGTGACCTCTGGGAGTTTTTACCCTGCGGTAATGCGGGGCTCTGCCTTAGACTATTACTTCCCGCTAAAACGAAAGGGGAAAAGAGCCGCTTTATAGGAAAAAATTGACAAAGGTCACAAGCGGAAAAAGGGGTGTCGACCGAAACGGGTAAATCCTTTCGGGGGCCCCCCGGTTCCGGGCGCCTGTTTCAGGGGAAGGGGACCTGAATCCAAACAAAGGGGGCGGACAGAACCGCTTTAGGGGGAAAGGGGGGTCCCAGTTTTAAACCCAGAAAGCGGACAGAACCTTTTTTAGGGGGAAAGGGCCCGGAATCCTCAGAAGATACATCGGCCTTTTAACAAGGCCTTAGCTACCCAAGTCACTATACGGGCATGACGGATCTAATCGTCTGCTTGTCATTTTTTTCGGGAGACGGACAAGAACACATATTGTGCTGTGTCCGGTAGCTTCACAGAAAGGGGAAAAAGTTTTCTCTCCCAATTTGATATCAGATTCATTAAAAGTCGGGACCCTATTGGGAGAAATATAAATAGATGAAGCCACATTAGACCGAGCGGTCGCGGTGGAGGGCGTAACCTACAGTTTGTCCCGGGCCCTCTGAATGTATGCCACTCATAAAGTCTGTATAGGTTTGATAAAATTTTATTTTTTTGTTTTATTTCTTTAGATTTCTCATTTCTTTATGAAAGGAAACCTAGGAAAAGTAATTTATTAATATTTAAAAAAAAACTTTTGTTTAATGTGAGTAATCCATTTATTTTTAACTTTTAAATGTTTATAAATATGTTTTCTAACAAGGTCCCATATTTACAAGATCAAAAAATAAAAAAATATACATAAACTTCCAAAGTAACATTTACTGCAGCCTTTAGGATATGGAATTAAATTTAAAAGGAAAAATTAAAGATTCCTTTTTTTTTTGAGATAAAAAATTTTTAAAAAAACCCATTATTTTTATACTGAAAAGATATGTGAATTATTGGTTTTTTTAAAATGTGAAGGGGGAAATTTTTGGTTTTAAGAAATTATTTAATTTTGGGGGATTTTACTTTTTTTTTATTTTTTTAAAAAGATTATGTTCACACTGTATACTAAGAGTTTAAGGGGTTAAAATTTATTTTCTAATATCGTGTGACACATTCTTTTGGGAAAAAATGACATTTTCCCTTATTATTATTAACAAAAAACACTAACAAATGTACCATTAAGTAGTGGGGGTTGATTAGGACCAATTTTTGGCCCCCGGGTTAAAGCTGGCGTTACAAACATCACTCTGCCTGCTATAAAGGTGCCTTGGAGGCTGGTAAGCAGGGGGACTAAAACCATCTTAAATTTTTGACCTTAAACTTCCTGTATTAAAGAATGCAAAAGACTGCTGCAGTCAAGAATGCAGCTCTGTGGGCATTGAGAAAATTTGGGTGGAAGGTCAGAAATGTGACAAATTTTTTTTTGCAGGGGAACAGTAGCCATCCATGCAGGTTAATCAGAAGGGTAGGAACTTTTGGGTTTTGGAACAGAGGGACAAGAATGGGGCCCCCAAACGCAGATGATGCAAACCCTATTAAAGAATTTGCACAGGAGAATTACAGACAGGCCCTTACCTTAATCGAAAAAACCTAATTTTTTGGCATTATACGGGGGGAAGGGGAGACATGGTTATGCCAAAAAAAAAATGGAAAATACTTCCCGGTTCCTAAACCAAAAATAGTGGACATGATGATGATTGGCCACTGGTGTTTAACTCTTCTCATCCACATGTTGCAGGCCTTAGGGCCCCCCCCCCTTCCCTTTCCCTATTAGCAGATGCCACACTAAGATTCAAGCCCCCTGCTGGTCCGCATATGAGGGAGCCAAAAAACTTGTTAGGCCCCCTTGTCAAAAATGTCCCGAGGCAGCGAGTTGGGGGGCCTCCCACAATTGAGAACCCCTACATGGCAAAACTAGAAAGTTCCACATTGGGGGTCATATCTGACGGGGTCAAACAGGATGGACTTTTTAAAGCGATCTAATGGGGGTTCCCCTTTGGGCAGGATTGGAACCCCCTTATTCGACGCATCATGCCAAAATCAACATTGGCCGCTTTCCACACCTGGTGCCTTCCAAATGGAATCTTACCCGACCATTCTCCTAAGGGACAATGCTCTGTCCGCATACCGCCCACAGGCAGCATTAAACTGTAGCAAGCAGTGTCGAAGGTTGCAGCGAGCTCAAACAATAACGGATGAAGAGTTAAAAATCTTCAGCAGGGTTTTGGTTTCCCCCGGCGAAATCCCTCCACGTAAAAGGGGTGGGGGCCCCTGCTTTTCCCTCCACGAAGAATAGCTAGACCTAGGGGGGGGGCCTGGGACAGGGCATCTTAAAAATTTAAAGAAGGCAGGTTATAGAAAATGTTACTGTTTTTTTTATCCTTTTTTTGTTTGTACAACCATGTTTTTTTTTACTATTTTAAATAATTATTTTTTTCCTTTTTTTGGAACCCAGAAGTGTTGGAGAAATATTTTGCGTTGTTCAACTTTTTTCAGCTGTTTGGGGTTAAAAAATTCCGTCCCTAAAAATTAATTAGAGTTTATTATTAAATATATATTATTTATAGTTTTTTTTTTAATTAAAAAAACGATTATGATGCAACACTTTTCAAAAAATTCCTGTTTTTTAACCCCCAAACAATATGAAATTTCTCTTTCCCATTATTCAATTTGGATTTTTTAATTTTTTTTTCAAAAAATTTTGTCTACTTACATCTCTAACCACACAGTCTTTAGATCGAAAAGTTTTTTAATTTTTATGCAAAGTTTTGTTCAAACTGGTTTCCTAAACCACAATATGATAGAACCTATTTTCCCCTGCCCTTTTCCAAACTTAATTTAATTTAGTGTTTTTTTTTTTATTATGACCGAATTTTCCTCATGCAACATTTATTGCTTATTTTTTTAATGTTTATTTTTTTATTACCTGCAAAGGGTAAATGCTACACTAGAAGCAGTTCCGAAATCTGTTTCTTAACAGTTGTGCTACCACCCCAAATTTGTTGTTTTTGAAGATTCTTCTGCGGGTTTTTCGATATTTTTTAATTTTTCTTTTCATCTACCTGTGGTAGTCTTATCCTACCAGTTCCTGCTTTGCCGATCGTTCCTCTGGGAAACCCCAAATCTTCTTGATAAGCATCATCTTCAATCTAAAAGACAATATAACTAACTTTTTTTTAAATTTTAAAATATGGGATCTTTGTAATATATTCTAAAACAACTTTATTTTTGTTTTTTTTTATTTTAAACCCAGCAAAGTTTTCCCCTTTTGTTTGCATGTTTTCTAAATTCAGTCAAAAAATTTTTTCTCCTTCATTTTTTTCACTTTTTACCGCCCTCTTCTTTTTTGACTGATCTATAGGTTTGGGAAAGGTTTTACAAATTTAACTGGTGGTGGCTCTTGCAATTTGTCCAATTTTCTCAATTTCGTCCCTTTTAAATTGCCATTCTTCCATCTGAGCCTCATGTGACGCGTCTACTCTTGGGGGAATGTAATTTTGTCGGGGGCTAATCGAGCAGCTTTTCTTCTTAAATCCTTAAATAAGACAAATCATTAATATTGGGAATAATTAAATTTATATAATACAAGACTAATGAAATTTTCCAGTTACAGATCATCATCATCATCATGCAGAACCACTATTGTGCATTATCTACTTTTCCAATTATTAAAAACTAGGTTTATTAGTATTTGGAAAAATAGTTTAGTGAATCGACGGCTCCCAGAGAGGAAGAAGAAGAACAGTGTTTATGTTTAAGAGTTTAATGAGACATGGATCAGCAAAAAAAGGCGAAATCCCCATTAATGAATAAATATGTTGTTCTATAGTTTTGTGTCGGATTCATGTTTTAAAATTTTCTTGTTGAATTCTCTGCCTGGGGAAAAGTCTTTGTTCCTGGGGAGTTAACTTTTAAAAGTGGCAACTTGCACGAAACATAGATAAGTGTTTAATTTTTTTGGGGGTTGGACACTCATTTTTAAAAGAGACCAGGGGCCCAAAATGGTTCCCCTTTTAGAACTTTCCCCCGGGGAATAATCCCCAAAAAAAAATTTTTTAAAAAAAACTAAAACTTTACTTTTTTATATATTTTTTGGTCTGGGGATTTTTTTTTATTTAAAAAAATTCTAAACAGTTTAGAGGTGGGTCATTATTTTAATTTTTAAGACTTTATTTAAAAAAACGAAACGTAACGTTACTAACTTTCCAAAAATCGTTACCAAGCAAGAGAGAACCGCGTCATCGACCGGTCTGGTTGCGCGAGTAGGGAGACGTCCGGACCGTGATTGTGCGCCTGCCCGTACTTACTTACAAATAGCTTTATTAATTACATAAATATTTACAATACTTCCTAGGACTACATATGTACATACAATTTTACAAAACACAAGTATATACAATATTTATAGGTTACAGTCTCAAGTGCCTTCGCCGGCTTTGAGAATGGGCGACAACCGGTAGAGGAAGTATTTTGGTTTCGGGATGGATAGCATTTTCCGATCAGCGATCTCACAAATGTTATTAGGCATTGGTTCTGCTAAAAGCTTAGGGAAAATGTCTGAGCCGCATCAATCTTGCGTTAAAACCGACTTTTGCGGCTGTCTGTTGTAAAATTCGTTTGTCAAAGAATAGATGTATTCGTCTATTCTTGGCGTGTCCGTTAAGTCATGTAGTTCGTCTATTCTTGCGTAACGTCCTGAGGACGTTACGCAACGTAGTACCTTATTTTGGTATCGTTGTAGTCGAGTCATTTGTGTGTTTGATATGCTGCCCACGGTGCAGCATATGTAAAAGGGCGGCCCTAATTATTTGCTTGTATATTGTCAATTTGTTTCTAGGGGATAGGTTAGATGCCCGTACAGGCATGCACAACGTTATTCGAGAACGATAAGCGCATGAAATTAAAAGATATTAGTTATTAGGATAGACACACCGATTGCCCGTTCTGCGTTATGCGAGAACGAATTGAATAACATTATTTTAGATTCGCTTCCAAGTAGATGAACTGCAGAAACGACTGAAACTCGTATTCCCTTAAATGATTTGGTTAAAAATTTACAATATAACAATTAAATAATATAACGGAAAAGATTACTTCAAATAGAGCATTATAAAATATAAATGTTTAATGAAAATAATAAAAATTCCACCAACAAAATAGATCTTATTACCTATGAATAAAATATAAAAACAAATAACACTTATTAAAAAATATAGATTAAATATAAAAAGGAAACATATTATTGAAAAAAAATACACATAGTTGAATTTAACTTTTTGGTTTTGGTTAGAGAACTTGCTAATTACTTCGTTTCCAAATAACATTATTTTAGAACATTATTTCTGGGCAACGGGAATGAGTAACACATTATTTAAGAAGAACCGCTATTCCCACCTCTAAAACAGTTATTAAACGCCCAAGAAATGAGTTTACAAATCAAGTGTGATATTTTATGAAAGCAAGAAGATGTTTAATGCTTTGCCACTTAATATTCGACAGATAAAACAGTACAAAGTTTTTAGAAATAGGGTGAAAGCTTTTTGATCCCTCAAGCCTTTTATACAGTCGAGGAGGCGCATAAGTGTGTTGAATTTTGACTGTTATGTTTAATTTTTTTTAGTATGTTAGGTTATATTCAAGGTGCATGTAATGTTTATTTTTCTTAATTGTCATTATATATATGTATGACATTTACCATTGTTTGTAATCTTGTATTTTATAGAATTTGTTTATTGTTTTTTGTATCCCTTCTATATTACCAATTTTTATAAATACATATTTTAATTTGAAAAAAAATTCTTAATTTATTGTAACAGTATATTTTTGTCTTAATATAATACTTACAGGTGGTGTATTTTGTACAATATCACAGTAATAACAAAATCCTGTATGGGGCAACATAGTGACCTGACTAAACCCTGATAAACTTTTCTTTTGTTGACCAAGAAGTAACACATTGCATGCAGGCATTTTTGACAGCCTTGTTACACCTCCCGCCACTCCCATTAATTTTGCTGCTATAGAGGCGCCAAGTATGATGGTGATGTTAGGTGCAATAAATGCCATTCTGCTCTCTACATATTCATAAATTTTTAATTTAAAACTATTGAGTTCCATTGCCATGTCGCAAGCTTCATCTATTTGCTCTTTTTCAAATTTTGTTAAAAGTGTTCTAAAATAAAATATTATTGTGATATTTTAAAAATTATATAGATCTGTTATTAAATAAAGTACTCTAGAATTAAAATGTAAATACTAAAATACTTTTTTAGTTTTACAAACACCATATAGTATCCACAAAATGTTAAAGTATAATATTAAACCAAAAATAAATTGGAGAAAACATATAGTTTGCACCATGAAAAAAACAGAAAATTCTTTAAATATTTTAAAACATACTACGCTCATAGCTTAGAAACTGATCCAATTATAGATCTTCTTTTTTAAAAAAACCTAGTAAAATCCATACTAGACTATGTCATGTGGAGTATTTTTTCAAGATTTGACAAGAAATGATTCATGACACGATGAAGGAAAACCTGATCTATTCACCAGACCACTTCAGGAATTCGGACTTTAAGATCTTGGATGTTTTTGGATGAGTTGCAAAAACCCTTGACTTCAAATAGCCCCACAGAAAAAAGTCTGGTGAAGTTAAGTCTGGGGACCTTAAAAGCCAATTTAAATCCCCAAATAGAGAAATGAGTCGGCCATTAAACATTTCTCGCAGAACTCTTAGAGTTTATAGCGGTATGTACTGTCGCTTCATCTTCTTCTATTAAGTTACTCTTTATGTTTTTACGCGAAAAAACTCGTTGTTGAACTAAATATTTCATAAGAATTACAACTAAACATTAAATAATGTGTTCAAACCTAATGATGCTTTATTAGAAAAATGACCTTTTATGAAAATCAATTTTTCCTAGTTTTGTGACAGGTGCCTACTCGATTAAAAATACATATGTTGATTCAAATCCCAAAGGCGATAAAAGATAATAATATAAAAAAACGTTCTGACTTATCTCATATAGAATTTATTTCAATATTAAAATAGGTAGTTTATTATGGGGAACCCTGTATAATATGTACCAAGTACAACAATAGTAGCAATAAAAGCAAAAGCCTGTCAACCTGCAATAGAACATCACAGGTAATAATTAATTAGCTTAAAACTTGATATCTAAAATTTTGTAAAAAAAATGTGCTAAGGAAAACTCATCCAAAACACCAACATTTTTAAGCCAATATTAACCCAATGAAACTAATACTAAGACTATATTAAGACTACAAAAAATAAACTTGAAACCTCACAAAATATGAGATTTAAAACTAAAACCGAAAGACTTTGATCTTAGCAAACCATGAAACTGGAAAAATAGGATGTGCAGTATACTACCTGGGAAAAACATAAAAAATAAAGACAACGCTTTTAATTATTTCTCTAATTATTCAGTACAACTTATTTTACAACTTAAAAAGCAATTTCAGAGTCATACAAACTATGTTAAGAAAGCGATAGTCAACATCAGGGTTGTAAAAAATCATGATTTAAAAAAAAAAATCATGATTTTTTTGATTTTTTTTTGTAAATAGCACAATCGAAGTTTGTAACGTGTCCTTATTCAAACAGTCTATCTCCAATATTTTTCGTTTTTATAAACTCTTATATTAAATATCTACCGCGAGAAAGCATTGCACTTTCTTGAAAATTCCTGTCAGAACACGCGATTTACCGGTCTACATAAAGGGGGGGAAGCGGACGGGCGTCATTTCCTAGTTGATCTGTGCCGCGAGCATTGTTTTTACGGCTCTGAAAAGTTT
>JAHBCN010024501.1:0-11926 GCA_019359885.1 Listronotus oregonensis | reverse complement strand
AAAAAAGTCAAATGTTGTTTATGCAATTCCGTGTTCAAATTGTCCAAACCAATATATAGGTATGACAACCCAACATCTTAACAATCGTTTAAATGGTCACAAATACCAAAAATCCGCTTCTACCGCATTACACAAACACGAACACAAACCCAAAAAACATCCTTTTTAACTTTACAGAAACTAAAATACTGGATTTTGACAAAACTACCATAAACTTACTAAAAAGGGAAAAGGGGATTTTTTAAAAAAAAAATAACAATTGCGTAAAAAAAAAAAAAGACATTGACAACCTAAGCCAAATATATTATAATTTAATTAAATAGTTAAAGGAAGTCACCTTAGGAAAAAAAACCTTTATTAAAAAAAAAATAAAAAAAAAAAAAAAATTAAAACTTGTCCCTACAAATTGGAAATTATCTGGACTACATAGCATAAGCATCTTTAAAATTGTTTTCGTATTTATACATTTTTTTAAAATTTTTTTTTTTACTATAAAAAAAAAAAATTAAAATACTCATCCTTCCGGCTACCGACAGTGTGCATCTACCTGTTATAAATGATGCCAACAATATGTTTTTTTTCAGGGAGATTTTTTTTGATTTAATAAAAAGTGAACAACAATAAAATAAATTGTTTTAAGTTTTAAAATGTATGTCTTATCATGTAATTGTTATTTTAATTGTTTTTTTGCACGTAAATATAATGAAATAATTTAGACTGCAAAATTTTTTTACAAATGTAAATTGTCCTATATCTCTATATTATTATTTTAAGTTGTATGCCCTGATATATATTTTTTTGTAGATGATATTTTTAAAATCATGAAAATACAATAAAAAAATCTTTTGAAAAAGCCCTCCATGTAGGTGCGAAACGTAAAGAAAATTGTTGTTTGAATTATACAGAAAACCTCATACCCAAGAAAAATCGTTAATTAGAATAAATGGTTTAAGAAATTTTTAAAAAAAATATAAATATATATATATATATATATATATATATATATATATATATATATATATATATATATATATATATATATATATTTTTTATATAGTGTGTCCCAAATTGGTGGGGAATGAATGGGGATCTTGGAAACCACGATAGATAGAAATTCGGTTAAATGGGGAAAGTTTTAGACAATTATGTTAGTAAGCTAATCCCGTTTACTACATGGTTTTATCTACTCAGGTTTTTGAGAAATTTTAAAAAAACCCCGGGAAACATGATTTTCGAAAATCGGCCATTTTCTTTATGCGTTAAAATTTTTCAAATCTGTAAAAACTTCTTCAAAGCAACTTTTTTTGTAGAATATGACCAAGTAGTCAATTTTTATTTTCTACGTTTCGGGTTTTTAGAATCATCATCAACTTTACTTTTTCATATGAAAAATTTTCACTTATAAAAAAAATATGGCCGATTTTCGAAAATCCATGTTTCAGGTTTTTTCAAAATTTCTCAAAAACCAGAATAGATAAAACCATGTAGTAAACGGGATTAGCTTACTTAATAATTGTCCAAAAACTCTCCCCATTTAACCGATGTTGTATCTATCGTGGTTCCAAATCCCCATACTTTCCCCACCAATTTGGGACACAATATATATATATATATATATATATATATATATATATATATATATATATATATATATATATATATATATATATATATATATATATATATATATATATATATATATATATACTGGTAAGAAGTACCAGTAGTACTGAAGTTATGGCGGTAAAATCTGAAATTTGGCACAGTGGTAGTTTTTAGCAGTGGCTAGAACCTAACGAAGCCCGTTTTTTGAATTTCGCTCCCGGGACAAAAATAGGAGCAAAAAAGTGTTTTTTTTACCGTTAGCCGTACGAAAGGCGTCTTACGGACACAGAGGCTACTTAATATTGTCTCTCGCCTGGCGGAGACAGGCTTTTCATCTAGTTTTTTGTAATTTAGAATACCTTAGTAGTTAAATCTAGGAAAATATTTATTAAGTGATTTTTGATTTTTTTATATTTAAAACGGATGATTTTAACCCCTTAGGGGGTTGATTAATATAAAAAAAAATTGAAATAATTAAATAAAGTCAGCTTAATCTTTTTGATAACCAAAGTAAGATCTATTATAAAATTTTTGACAGTTTTCTTATATTGCTACAATATTTTCGTATGTTATTAAGTTCGGGGGTAGTTCACCCCCTCGTTACAGGGGTGGTTTTCTTAAATAGATACGGGAAGGTATTTAAGTATTTGAATTTCTAATAATTTAGAATATCTTAGTAGTGTTTTCCCAGATTTTTCAAGTAATTGATGATTTTTTTACATTTTGGGGATGATTTAACCACCTTAGCGAGTTTAAGGGTAGACTTTTAAATAAATTACGCTCTCACTGATATGAAAATAAATTATTTTCTATTCTTAAGATCATATTTTATAGAAAAAACACAAATAGAATTACTTTTATTCGTATTGATATTATTAATATATTTTAGTTTTGCGTCATTATATCAACCTTTAATTGGGGGTGATTTACGACATTTTTCGAAAAAACAAAAAATATTATCTTGATTTTTTATTACCGAAATTTAAATATGCAGAATATTTTTAGGATTTTTTCTGGCAATTAGTAATTCTGTTGTTACTAAAATAAATTAAAACTTTTATTGCAAAGTTTTTTATTAGGGGTCCATTTAAGATTTAAATATTCCTTACCAAATCACAACTAGATAAAAGTTGGTGTTGAGACATAAAATTTCAGTTTCAAAGAAGTATTTGGTAACACTTTTACTGAGGATACAAAAAAAAAATGGACAGAATCATAGTATTACGAAAACGAAAACGAAACAGTAAATTCATTATTACATGATTAAACAATTGCGATTTAACAATAATTGAACTGATATTGTGATTGTATTATTTAAGATCAATATTTTTTATTATCAAAATGTTTTTTTTTTTTTTTGTTCTTGTAATTACTTATTTAAATCAGGAATGTTAATTAATGGTTTGTGTTTATTTTTTTACCATAAATCTATTTTCTAAACCGTTTAATTATGAGTTTTCCATAAATTTTTCTAGTATTTCAGGTGGTTATGCCACTTTAACACAACTTTTATTTCAAAACCTTAAACTAATTTGGATTGGGGCCCAAAATCTTGTCCGTTTAATGCCTCCAAAAACAGTATGTTCACACGCGAAAAATCGGGTTCATCCGTTAATATGAGCGGTCAAGTTTTAAGAACGAATCGTTTTTTGGGGGTTACTTTCAAGAATATCCAACGGCCAATAAATTCATTTATAGCCTCGCACATTCAAAAAACGTAGGATTCCTTTTTCGAACAGAAAGTATTTCTCTCCTTCTAATTTATTTACTCTGTATATATCTCAGATTAGACTTCTTGAGAATTTTTAACTATATATAAACAAAGTTTTTACTTTGTTTACATCACATAAATTAATTTATAAAAAGTGCTGCAGTTTCGTAGACATACATTATAAACTGAAAGCTTTAAACTACAATCTAAAAAACCCAACTTATATATCTTAAATTATTATAATAAAGGGCATAAGGGAGAATTCCAATTTCAAAAGACAACAATAGATATTTTTAGAAAACCAACATAACCATACAACCATACCAAATAATTATCACATCCATTTTCACATAAATTTGGCCTACAGATCTATGATAATAGAATTCTCCATTCCCTTAGATTATAATAGTTCAAAAGAAATTAATAAATTAAAAAAAATTAAAAACAAGGTTATAGTTCTCAACGATTGACAAAACTAGTAATAAAAAACGTAAACAAAACACAACACATCAAATATACCCATAAAAAACATAAAAGATAAAAAATAAAATAATTAACATATTTTGGAACAATTTGATAAAATAGCCCATATATTAACAAGAAAAATATTCAAGTTGTTTGACCATCATATAAACTATCCCAATTATTTTTTAATGTAAAAGAAAAACCCCCTCCGTTTAAAAAAAAAATCAGGAGTTTATAGATTAAAGGATAATGTAATAGCCTATATATTGGACAAACGGCAGAAACTTTATAACTAGATATAGAAATAGGTCATCATTTTTATTAATGAAAATAATCAAATTTTGAAACCATTTTATGGAATCAGGACATCTTTTCCAGATAAAGTAAATTAAAAATATTACATTACGCGCCAAAAAAGAAAAAAAACTGAATATTTTAAATCGATTGAAATATTTAAGTACCATAAAACCCTCAATAAACTTATTAAATGACCTACCGATCTTAATTTCCCATCATGCCCATTAAATAATTTAAGATATATGTTGGGTTTGTTTAGATTGTGTTTAAAGCTTTCAGTTTGATAATGTAGTAGTACTACGAAACTGCAGTCACTGTTTTATAAATTAATTAATATAGTGATAGTAAACAAAGTAAAAACTGTGTTCTCATTTACTAGTTAAAAATGAACTATCACAAAGTAACGGACACCTCAATTCAATATTTTTCTCTTGAGAATATTGTTCTCTGGGAAATGGCGTCTCCTACAACTCTTAGCATTCTTGACTCCATTCAAAGAGGAGCTGTTCGTCTTATTAATGATCCCACACTTACAGAAAAACTTCTTTCTCTCGCCTCTCCGACTAGCTGTAGGGGATCTGCCCTTCTTTTATAGGAATTTTCACAGCTTCTGGTCCGAAGAGTTGGCCAGTATAATTCCTCCTTTAGCAGCTCCCAACAGAGCAACACGTAGTTTCACATTTATGCATCCTTTTACAGTCCAACCTGAAAGGCCCTAAACTTGCCGCTTAGTTCTTTCCTTCAGAAATAAAGATTTTTTAATAAAACTTTTATCCCATTTTACCCGCCCAAGGGATGTAATTCCAAAAATGTTAAAACAAATAATTTTTAATCGTAATCTATAGCCTACATACCAATTTTTATACTTCTAAGTCCAGAAATGATAAAGTTCGATCCAAACTTTCCTTCTTCGGTCTTCTAATAATTGTAAAAAATGTTTATCATCAAAACGTGAATTTCGGTCAATGTATTAAGTTGTATTCAAATTAAAAAACCTGATTTGAAAATAAAAGGAAAATCCCAAGTCTTAAAATTTTTCTTCCATAACTGAACCTTGTTAAGAATTTTACACATGTGTATAAAATTAGACACTTTTAGGCCTTGATTCCTGTGTACTTATTGATACTTTCATAGCAGTCGTGGAAAAAATTATTTACCTCCCCTGCACATAAAACTTGTAATTTTTTTTTTAAAGACCTAAATACAAAACGAAATCCTTTAATATTTCAACTATATTACGCGGACAATCGTTCGTGAAAGTAAAGCAAATTTTAGAGAAGCAATTATTTGCAAACCAAAATTAACCAGAACTTTTTAAAGACGAAAACTTAGAAACTGGACTGCCTGCAACTTCCCCATTAGCAAAGAATCGGAAAACTACGAAATCTATATGGAAATTCCTACCAACTTTAGGTTGCAACATGTCACTTAGGGTGCATTTTTAAAGGGAGTGAGTACAACATCCTTCCACCGTTACCGATCGGTCTACTGTGGCTTAAACCTAGGGTGCATTTCAGTCATTTCCGTCTAGAATTCCTTCCTGACAATTAAGGTGCATTTTCAGACGAATACGCCGAGTTTGCTTAATTGGAGAAGTAAAGTGCAAAATAGCCCCAAACGTGTTAGCGGACTACTGTTGGACCCTCAAAACTAAAACCCATCCCTTTACATGCAAGCGAAAAAAAGAAACTATATAATGGTCTAATACTTCCTTTGATTTAACCTACTTTTTTTTTTTTTTAACTTTATTTAATGTAAAAGGAATATTTACAATGTTTACGAATGATACAAATAACAAAAATACAAATTCTTTATATGATGCAATTTAAAATGATATGTTAAAAATCAAATCATGGTGTAACTTTAACTTGCTTTTTTTAATATTACTAGAACTAATATTTTGTATGATAAAATTATAAAATTCTGTCCATGTACTAAATTTGTAGGAATTTATGCCTATGTTAAACTGAATTTCAAAGAACATATAGATAAATTATATATTAAACTTACATCTAATTGTTATGCTATTAGAGTACTCTCTTATCATTTAAGGGGAAGGAAAGTAAAGTTTAAAACTTTTTTTTTTAAATTTGTACACATATTGAGCATACAAATAACTATTAAGTGACGTCAAGTTTTTTTTTTTTTTTTTTAATTAGTATCAATCTTTATCAAAATCGACATTTTAACTTCAAAATAATGCACAAAATTTAAAATTTGATAAAATAAAAAAACTTGGCATTAATTGAAAGAGATTAATTAACGTATTAAAACAATTTGTTTTTTGTTTATTTCAAATAATCCAGTGCTAAGAAATCGCCGTTAACCCAAAAAAATATTTCGAGACACCAGCGGAGAACTGCAATAAATTCGTTATTTCTTTATATTTTTGTATCAATTTTTTTTAAATATTCTTCAAATGTTGTATTATAATATACCAATTTTTAAATAAATCTTTAATAACAATATGCTATAAAAAATCTTGAAAATTTTTTTGACCGAACAAACTGTACCTCCACTTAAATTTTAAAATATATTTATTTTGCTCTAATTAAATCATTTATAAGATATGATATTTTGGGAGAATTTTTGTCAGTATCTATCAGATTCAGTGTTTTTATTGCAAAAGAGAGCAGTTCGTATATTTGTAAAGTTCAAGGACTCATGTAAACCGTTATTCATTTCAAAAAGAATATTAACACCATCTTTTATCTATTCACCGCTGCCACAAATTTTTTTGTTGCCCACGGTACCTTAGTACTTAGGCTTTAGCCATTGTGGACTGTCCCAAGATAAAAAAAGAAACGTTATTTTTAATATACAAAAAATATTAAGGGACCATTCATTAATTACATAAGGATGATTTTGACCATTTTTGACCCCCCCTACACCCATGTAAGAGTACATAAGATTTCTCAACCCCCCTTCCTCTTTTTACGTAAGATTTAATCTCGTTTTTTTGTTGTTAGAAAAACATCATTAACACCAAAACTCGCAGTTTGACGTAAATCAAAGATTTGTATTCTTTAGCAAATAATTTAGGTTCTCTTTATTGCTATGAGAAATATATTATATTAGTTTTAGACAACTACTTAGTCTTTGGGATATTCTTATTATAATTAAAAGTTAATTTTAAAATAATCTTAAAGTAAGCAAAAATAAAATTTGTAAAATAAGATGAAAATCGATGTACACATTACAGAATGAGGAAAACCATTCAGCATCCGAAATAAAACTATATTTTAAAAAATATATTTCCTTGTAAAATATTACATAAGAATGGATTTTACCCCCCCTTCCTCAAAACATGTATGGATTTTTCCCCCCCTCCTCCCGGGACCCTTTGTAATTAATGAATGGCTCCTGAATACATCCCCAAATGCCAAACAGTTATTTAAAAAGATACTGACTGCATATTTAACAATATTATAATTATGTCATTAATACCAAATGCAACAAAGCGTACCATAAGTACCTACTGACCCACTGAAAAGTATCGAACCAAATTGAACCCAAAAGTTTACTCGTTAAGTGGCCCCGATTCGGTTAAAACGAGTTACGTTCAAGTGTTACGTCGTTAACTTTCATGGTATTTATATGTCTTGTGTGACTCGAGTCTGTTGGCTTGTTTTCAGCTGAACAATTATTGTTTGATGATTTGTCTCGTTTATCTTTGCAGTTCCGCAGTGACGTAGTTTTTAAAATCTTGAGATAGGTCTTAAAAGATAAAAACTAAGTACTAACACTTTTGCTTTAGTTAAAGTAAAAAGCAGCTTATTAACACTGGACCTACCAATTTAGAGTTTTCCTCCTGCAGCCCGCCGTTCCTATAGTCTAACAACCCCAGATTTTTGACTCGTATACTATTGGCATCTTTTTGGTCCTTATCTAAAGAAATAACTTTTTCGAGGTAAAGAAAAAGGGTCTTATAAATTAAAATAGCACAAAATATAATAGAAACAACATAGTTTAGTCATAAAAATATGTGACAAAGAAAAATGTCACAAGCCTCACACACAACTACCATTCAAAAATTTCGTTTGAGAATAGTAGGCCTTGGTTAGGAGAAAACCTTTTACTACCCTCCTAAATCTTTTTTACAATCGACTGTTTTCCAAAGTAGAGGTGTATGGGTTGGGTAAAAAAATGCAAAAATTTCATTTATATTTATATTTACCTAACCAAACACACTTTTCCATATTTAAAATACTGGTAATATTAAAACATTTTCAGTCAAAAAAAGGGGGTTTACAAGATTTTCGATGTTTGACTCCACATATAAATCTTATAGCTTTTTTTGCAAGACAAACACACAATTGAACAAATAAAAGCGCCTAAACCCCAAAAGCATAACCCATATCGATGATGTAACTCAAGGAGGGCATAATATCGAGCCACATGACTATTTAATTCCTGGGAAACAACTTTAACAGCATAGCAACTTTTGGATACTTTTTTATTAAGTTGTAAAATGTGCTGTTCAAACTTCAACTTATTATGAATGTGTAGACCCAGAAATTTATTTACCATCGTATTACGTATTGGATTGCTTTTTAGTTGCACCCATCGCCAAACCTACTCCCATAGTTAATCATATTTATCTTAAAAACATTTAGGGTCAGAAAATTGACGTCACACCAGTCTTTAATCTGAATTAAATCTGTCTCAATGCTCTGCTTCAATTCAACTGCAGGACGGCCGTACCACAGAATGACTTAGTCGTCCTGCGAAACTCTCGATAATATGTTTGTATATTCAGATTGATTAGTACTAAACAACACACATCGATAACAATCCAAGAGGTAAGAAGAGAACTATTTCAAAGATTTTCCCCTAAATCCATAGACTTGCTTCTTACCAGCAGGACTTGCGATCTACATCGTCAAACTTTAGTGAGATCAAAGAATACCCGAAGCAACCCTCTATCATTCAGGCTCAGGCTTTAGAAAAGAAACATTGCCACAGGTACTTGTATCTTCCAGAAACCCTAACCTAGCAAAAGCAAGTTAACGATATTTGAGCAAAAACAAGTTCATCAATAACTTTTCTAGAGTTAAGAGAAAAGAAACCGGTCAAAAACAGGGGCCGCCTATCTTCCCCCAAAAAGTGGAATTATTATTGCCAAATTAAAAAATGATGGAAATGTTTCTATAGAAAGTGAACAATAAACGTCCACTAAAGCTTTAGTGCCGAAACTGAAACTAAAAAAAAAATTGATTGAAATATGATCCCAACCAGAAGCATTCTTATTTTTGATTTTGGTGAAAATATCCATTATTTCTTCTATATTTATTTTAAAAGATAAAAGGTCTCAACTATAATGGTATTTTTGACAGCTGAAGGAACCCCATGTAGGTCTTAGTCGACCCGGGATTGATATAGACCATTTTGGGAATCTTTAGTCTGGATGCTCTAAGGATATGAAAACATTATTCAACGATTTTCAAATAGGGTCGGTTGCCTGAGAAAAAAAGATTACACAAATAGTAGCCATCAGGCAGCTACAAAGTGTGCAAAGGGTGGCCTGCTTGTGCATCGTGGGAGCCATGAAATCTACCCCAACTGCAGCTATTGAGGTTCTGCTAAATGTGTCGCCTCTTAAAATCTTTATGCAGAAAAGGTAAGGAATTTATGATGAAGGCTAAAATAGAGTCATACCTTTCCAGGACTTACTAGGACCAGGAGCTGAAAAATAGATTAGTATGAAAAAGTATAAGCAGGGACAGGCCCTTAGATAAAATTATCCCATTCCACAAATTTGGCAATAATTTTAAATTTCCAGACAAATGGCATGGAAAAAACCAAGGCCATAAATGCAAACAGCTTGTATAAAATCGCTCTAGACGGAGTAAGAATTGTCTATATGCCTTAGAAAAACTGGACCGGATTAAGCAGTTAGATGCAAGCTTATGGTCGACGAAAAAACCATTCAGCTGAAGATGAAATTTAAGTATTTGCGAATAGAAATCTTCGGCTATGGTGATGTTGAAGCAGAGGTTCAAGAACAAAGAAGCAAGGCAGCTTGGAAGAGCATCATACCTAAATAAGATCATTTGGTAAAACAAACATATCAGAGTGAAAAGGAAGACCAGAATCTATAAGGCTCGGCCAATAATGACATACACTGCAGAAACACGACCGGACACAAAAAGAAATTCGACAAATGATGGAAATAACAGAAATGAAGGTACTACTTAAGATTGCCGGGAAAACGCTATAGAATAGAGAGCAAAGCGAGAACGTCAGACAACTATGTAGAGTGAACAATATCTACAGCTGGATATCAAAGAAAAAGATGGAATGGACCGACTACATCAGCCAGATATTTAAGCTTAAAGTATAAATAAATTGAAAAAATCATATTGGTATGAAGAAAGCTATGAAAACGATAAAATTGTTTTAATAAATTTGACGTATTGATATTGTAAAAAGTCGGAATTTATCATTTTAACTATCAAAAATAGTTTATATTGCTTTTTTGTCGATAGGCTATTCAGAAGAACAAAAAACCGCTATTAAGCGTCTTATTTATGATAACAATAATAATGCGACGACATCGACAGTGCAAAGGGAATATTACTTATTATATCCTTAACAACGGGGACCATCTATAGATACTATTAAATACATAGTAAGAAAGTTTATTAAACGAAAAAACTTTAAAATGAACAAAAGGACTGCAGCACGAAATGAAAACCAAGTTTTGAATAGCCTCGTTTTTTTAGGATAATTATCATACTTTTTCTCTGGGACGAGCACCAACTTTAAATAATTTAAGAAAATCCTGAAATATCAATCTCGGATGCGACATCCAAACTAAATAAAACAGATTATAAAATTTATTTAGCCTTAAAATTTTACAAATTTTATTCTTATAAATTTATGTCCGTTCAGAATCTTCCTGAACAAAACATGCAGGACCGACCTAAGTATGCATTGGAAATAGCTGGGTTTGTACCGCAGGATCCAGAGTTTTTAAATAAAATTCCATTCACCGACAAGGCTTCCTTCACTTTAGTAGGAATATTTAATTACAAAAATAAACATTATTGGTTCAGAGAAAACCCTCACCAAATTCAGCAACATAACAATTTTATTGTTTCCATGGCTTTCTTGATGCTGATATAAAACTTTTTTGTAATTTATTAATAATGTAATCTAAAATATCTTAGGAATTCAAAGGTTCATCCAAATATTATCAATGTATATATATTTGAAATCAGAAAAAAAAAGATCATTCGTTGTAGCGCATAATATACAGGGTATTTCATTTAAAAAAGTTAAAGTTTTTCCTTTTATTTTCCATTTTTTTATTGCGATATTTTTTTTTCTAATAATTTCAAGCGATAATATGGAAAAAATCCTACATTTTTTAAAAAACTTTTTTTTCTGTCTTCAAAAATAAAGGCCCCAGAAGCCACGTACGTATAATCAAAGACCCTGTACAACAAGCTGACTGTGGTCTGGATTCCAGACCAAGGAGACCACCCGGGACAGATTAGTAAAAGAAAGCTTAAGCAAAGAGAGGACAAATAGGTATTTTAAAAACATTTGTTAAAAAGCCCAAGGATTTTGTAGCTACAAGGGCGTATCCCAATACCGTACTTCTTACATTTCTTATTTTTGCCTTTTGCAAAACACGAGACTGTTCTGGGACTTAAAAATACACTGTGTATAAGTATAATACAAAAAAAAACACGTAGACCTACATGTTCATAATGATCTTCCTATTTCCGCTAAGGCAAGTTCAAGGTGAAAGTCGCAATGTTGGTGGCAATGTCTTTGCTTTGAAGCAACGTTTTAGATATTAATCTATTAAAAGAAATAAGAAAGTCTCGATAGTAAGGT